>PVJA010043831.1:0-16554 GCA_004027025.1 Myocastor coypus | reverse complement strand
AAAAAACCCCAAACCAAACCAAACCAAACCAAACCAAACCAAACCAAACCAAACCAAACTGCTGAGCAGATCCTAGCCTACGGAGGGCCAAGCTGTTCTGTCCCTTAATTCTCCCAGCCATGCACCACAGTTGCTATTTTTTTTTTTTTTTATGAGCAGAATAGATTTATTGAGGCAAAGAAAGCTCCTGTCCCAGAGAGAAACAGGAGCGACTCCTGAGTGGGTGTCACCCGAAGTTGCTATTCTTTTTTAAGAATTATTTTATTTTTTTTCTTGTTTCAGAACTTTTGTTTGTTTGTTTATTTATTTTTATGGCCAGCTCAGCATGTGGAGCCAGGGATCGAACCGTGGTCCTTGCAGCCACCCAAGCTTTCCTAAGCAGGCGCTTTAGACCACTGAGCCATCCTGCTGGGTCCCTGAAGTTGCTATTCTTAACGACCCTCTTTACCGATGGGCAAACTGAAGAGTGAGGGCCTGGGAACTGCCGAGGGCCCCCGCAGCTGGGAAGGGAGGAATTGGGTGTTGGAGTGCATAGTTTATTTGCCTCTGTCCTCATCGCTCCAGCTTTTAAAAGTTTCTGTTTCTTTTTGAGGTAGGATCTTGCTGTACAGACAGGCCAAGCTGGAACTCTGAAGAGCCTCCTGCCTCAGCCTTCCGGAGGGCTGGTGACAGGCTGTGGGGATCACGCCCAGCTCCCCTTCTCCTGCTCCCTCCGTTTATTCCTTTCTGGATGTGAAGAAGCCTCTCCTCCCTTCTCCTTTCCACTTCCTCGTCTCTGAGGGCTGGATGCCCTGCCCCTCCCTGCCCGCTCCAGGCTGTTTTCTCCATCCCTGTCCAGGACCAATTTAGCAAATGCCCTAATCCTCTTAGGACAGCAGTCCAGCCTCAGCAGAATGGTAGGGAATTAGGGAGGATTAGGTTCAGACTGGGGTCCCTCGGGGGAGGGGCTTCCCGGAGGCCTCGGCGTTAACCCAGCGATGCCCGCCCAGCCCTGAGGACCCTCAGAGTTCAGAGAGCTCTACCAAGGCTCTGGTTGGAGAAATGACCAGCCTTCTGGTGCTTCTTAGAAGAAATGCAGGCCAGGAGAAGGTCTATAAATGGGCAGGGGCCACAGGGTGTGTGTGTGTGTGTGTGTGTGTGTGTGTGTGTGTGTGTGACTTCAGTGCGTTACCTTTCTTCTTTCTTTCTCTCTTTCTTACATCTTTTTGAGACGGGGTCTCGCTATGCAGCTGAGCTCACGTTTGTATCCCAGGCTGGTCTCGAACTCGCACTGATCCCCCTGCCTCAGCCTCCCAAGTGCTGGGATTACAGGCGTGCGCCACCACGCCCAGCAAAAGAAAATTTTTTTTAGGCGTGACGGGATCTCACTAGGTAGTTCGGATTGCCCTTGAACTCACTATGTACCCCAGGTTGGCCTCAAATCTGCAGGGTTCTCCTGCCTCAGCCTTCCAAGTGCTGGGTTTGCAGATGTGTACTACCATGTTCTGCTTTTTTTTTTTTTTCAATAATGATTTTGGTACAAGATCTCCTTGCACAGCTCTGACTCACAGTGATCCTCCTGTTTTCAGCCTCCCCAGTGTTGGGATTACAGGCATGCGACACCTGAATGCCTGGATTCAGTGGCCGGCTCAGTGTCAGTATGTGTGATGCTGAGGATCGAACCCTGGTCCCTGTGCTTGCCTGAGCAGGTGCTTAGTCTCATGAGCTATCTTGCTGGCTTCTACTTTTTTTCTTTTGAAACACTCTCAGTTTGTAGCCTAGGCTGGCCTTGAACTCTTGATCTGTAGAGATTCCCTTCCAGCAACCTCATAGTGATCCAGAGGAGCTCACGTCGGTAATTCCAGGGAAACCACTGCCAGTGCACTCCTCGGTGAGGATAAAGACACGAACCCGGGTCTACGGTGGTGAGAAGCCAAGTGCAGTCGGAACAGCGGCTCACAGAGCATAAGGCCTAGACCTGGGGCTGGGCTGTGACAGGGATGGGAAGCTGGTGAGTGCAGGGAGCCGGGCTGCGCAGCAGGCCCGACAGTGCCTCTGCAGGACGGGTAGGGGTCTGGGTCTGCGGAAAGAGTCATCTGCGAGCACAGTTCCAAGAAGTGTCTTGCGTTTCGGGGCCGACACTTCAGCTCTGATGACTGGCCTTCGTGCCCAAGACGTCCTGGGTTCGCATATCCCCAGGCCTGGCTCACTCATAGTGGTTAGGAGCTGTAGGTGGGGCATCCTATCTATCATCCATCCATCTATCTATCTCTCTATCTATCTTGTGGAACTGAGGTTTGAAGTCACGACCTTGCACTTGCCAGGCAGGCACTTATGCCACGGAACTATCTCCCCAGCCCCTGTCATATTGCCTTAAAGACTGCCTCAGTCTTGAGCTGGGCGTGATGGCGCACGGCTGTAATCCCAGCACTCGGGAGGCTGAGGCAGGAGGATCAGTGAGAGTTCGAGACCAGCCTGGGCTACAAAACTGAGCTCAAGGCCAGCCTGAACTGTATAGCGAGACCCTGTCTCAAAAAGACAAAAAAAAAAAAAAAAAAAAAAAAAAAAAAAAAAAAAAAAAAAAAAAAAAAAAAAAAAAGACTACCTCAGCCCATTATCGCATTGCTTACAGCCTAGCCGGCTCTGTACATATCAGTGCACGCAATGAGGGCCGGGCTTAGACAAAATGGAGACTGATGCTCTTCTTTCAAAGAGAACTGTCTCAGGGGTTTTCTGCAGTGATTCTCCTGCCTCAGCTTCCTGAGTGCTGAGATTACAGATTGCACTGCTACCCCTGACAGTGAGGGTGCTTTTAGAGGAACATGTATTTCAGAGAACAAGAACAGAAAGCAGAGAGGAGCGGTGGAGATTCCAAGGGGCCAGGGAAACCTAGACAGATATCCAAGCATCCCATGGAGAGCAATGGACAGCCCTGAGTACCCGAGGTTCCTGCTCTTTGTGAGGCTGAAGCGGGAGGATCTTGGGAGGATCTTGTGAGCGCAGGGGTTTGAGGCCAGCTTGGGCTATAGAGTGAGACCCTTCTCAAAACCAAAGCAGAGCCAGGCCAAGGATTTAGCTGAATGGCTCAGCACCTGCTTGGCAAGCGTGAGGTCTTAAGTTTGATTCCTTATACCAAACAACCAACGAACCAGTCAACCCAAACCAGCCAGGTGTGGTGGTGCACATCTGTAATCCCAGGACTCAGGAGGCTGATGCTGGAGGATTGGTCGAGTTGGAGGCAGCCTGGGCTAGTGAGGCGAGGGTCAACCTAAACCACATAGTGAGACCCTGTTCCAAAAAACAAGCAATAGGCAACCAAACCAAACCAAACCAAACCAAATCAATATAACAACAAAATCCAAAACAATTTTGTCAAACCTAAAGCAACAGTATATGATTTACAACGTGCTGAAGGACATCATGAGAAACCAGGGGGCCTGGCAGGCCTGGGGTCAGCCGGGGCAGCTGTCCCAAGGAGATAATGCTGGGGACACTGTGCTGCTTGATCATAGAGAGACAGAGGCCTGGAGTACAGAGCTGGCTCCACAGTCGGCCTGGCTTCCCTGGCTCCTCCAGAGCTTTCTCTCCAGCTGGGCCTCAGAGCAGACCGCAGGATAGCCTCAGGCCCTGAGCTGGGGAGTCTCCAAGGCCCCATCAGGGCTTCCTCATGGTGCATGGAGCAAGACCTCCGACTCCTTCCGGGTCTCTTAGCTCTTCTCTTCAGTCCTCCATAACTTTCTTCCTGGCCAGGGTGTGGTTCTATCTCAGGGCGGCTTGAGGTTCTGTCCTGCTGAACATGTGCTCTGCCAGGCTCTCTCTTCATCTTGTCATTGTGTTCCTTATGCCCATACTGTGAGGCAGTATTTTTAATTAATTAACTAATTAATTAATTTTTGTGTTACTGTGGTTCGAACTTGGGACCATGTGCTTGCCAGGCAGGTGCTTAGACCACTGAGCTATCTCTCCAGCACTGTGAGACTGTATTTTACTTCTTTGTTATTATTATCCTCCAGTTCCTACATCCTCTACTCTTTTTTTTTTTTTGTCAGGCCCTGGGTTCAATCAATGACACTGAGCTACATCCCCTTGCCCTTTTCACATTTGGAGATAGAGTCTCCCAAAGCCATGAATTTGCTCAGGCTGGAACTGAATTTATGAACCTTCTGCTTTAGCCTTCTGAGTGCAGCCTAAGGCTTTGCTGTATGCATACCTTGCCAAGCTAATCAGAGAGGAATTAGGGAGCTGGGAGTCCGGATGGTATCCAGCAGGAGGACAGCGGCCCACAGCAGAGCCTGAGGAGCAGGCCCCACAGCACCGGCCAGGTCCTCCTGTGGGCCTCCCCAGAGTGTGGGAAGGTGGTCATGGGTTCGAGGACACCGGGTCTGCATGGGCACCCTGAGAACACTACGTGGACTCGAGCTCAAGGAGAGGTGTGCGGTTCCCCATGGGGAAGGACTTGGGGATTGGAAGAAGGGATTGGATGGCTCGCACGGCTTTCTTCTAAGCCCTGAGATCCCAGGCGCAGAGACCTTCTGGCTGGCCGAGCTCTTGCTCCCTGCCTGCTTCCTATTGAGTTCCCTGGTGTGGTACCTCCCCCTTCTGTGGCTTCATTCTTCGCCACCTGGGACGGGTCCCTAGTGTTCCAGTAACACTGTGAGCGGTCACCTCATGCCATGACGATTGCATATGATGAGAAAACTTGAGATGTGCTCAGGGTGAACTCTATTTATCTGGTACAGGGTCTTGCTACCCAGCTTAGACTTGTAGTGATCTTCCTGGCCCAGCCTGTCTACTGCTGAGATTACAGGTGTGCACCACCTGGTTTGGCACTCCTGGGTTCTGAGACTGGCACGGCACACAGTACTCAGGATTTGAGCTTGGGACCTTGCGCATCCCAGGCAGGCACTTAGACCACTGAGCTATCTCCATAGCCCTCAGCACAAGCTCTAAATACATCATAGAATACTATTAGCTATAGTCACCAGCTGCCCATTACATCCTGGGATCCATCATCCATGAACCTTGGGCATCTCTTGAACACTCGCTGCCGGTCCTTGGCAAGCACAGATTCATTCTCTTCTTCTATGCGTTCACCTTGATCATCCTTGGATTCTGAAAGTCTTGAGGTGCCTGGGATCAATCCTACTTGGGTAGTGGGGGGAGTACAAGCCAGCATCTGCTTTAAACACAGGGGCGCAAATCCCAAGCAGCTAGCTGGCTGTGGTGGTGCACACACCTGCGACTCTAGCACTGAGGAGGCTGAGGCAGAGCACCGCCACAAGTTGGACGCCAGCCTCAGCTTCCTGCATGCTGGGATTGCAGGTGTGTGCCATGATGCCTGGTTCCAAGCAAATGTAAGTTCAAGGAGGAGGACTGAAAGTTGAAGGCCAGGCTGAGAAACCTGGTAAGATGCTACCTTTAAATAAAAAAGGGCTGAGGTTGTACTTAATGGCTCCTCTGGTTCCCTCACTAGAGGGAGAAAGAAAGCTCAGTCTTTGATGAGATCATCCTGTTGAGGAGGACAGGCTTTGGCTAGGCAGCCCCGCCTGGCCTCAAACTCACCATCCTCCCTGGAGCTGGGAGGCGCCCTCTTGCCCCCTTAGATCATATCTTTTTGTTGATGAAGGGGGGGTGTCTTGCCTGAATGGCTTTTTCCCTTATTTTTCCTTTGTGTTTTTCTTTGAAACAGGGTCTCACTGTGTAGTTCATACTGGCCTTGAACTCACTTAGGTAGCCCAGGCTGGCCTTGAACTCAATGTGACCTTCTTGCCTCAGCCTCCCAAGTACTGGGATTGCAGGTGTGTACTAGCTTGCCTGGCTTCTTTTATTTTTGAAATACTAGGATATTGAACCTAGGCCATGAACATTGTAAACAAGACCTCTACCACTGAGCTATAGCACTGTTTCCTTTTATTTTTCTACTACTACTACTACTATTACTACTACTACTACTACTACTACTACTACTACTACTACTACTACTAGGTACAGAGTCTTACTATGCAGCCTGAACTCCCAGTGATCCTCCCACAGCTGAGATTGTAGGCATGGCCATCACACCTGATCTTGGTGGCTGGCTCAGGCTTGTGGTACTGGGGCCAGGGACCAAATCCCTGTCCCTGCACTTGCCTAAGCAGGTGCTTAGTCAGCTCAGCTATCTCACTGGCACAATTATCCTTATTATTTTGGTGTTGTGAGACAAGGTCTTATTATACAGCTGAGGCTGGTCTTAAGCTCTCAGAGACCCTTCTGTCTCAGCCTACTGTGCATTAGGATGACAGCAAGTACTAATATTTTGAAAGGAATCTCTTTGGCTCTTTTTTTTTTCTGATGTGCTTAGTACAGGGTGTAGATTAGATTTGTAGTGATTCTCCTGTTTTCAGCCTCCTAAGTGCTGGGACTGCAGGTACCACCATGCATGCTCAATCTCAACTGCTGTCTCATCACGCCCCTGTCCCTGCATTGGCAGGCTGGGAATTGAACCCTGGCTGCTGAGTTTTGCCTAAGCAGGCGCTTTAGCCCACTGAGCTATCTGCCAGCCTTTTTGGTTCTTGACTAGTTGTTCTTCACAGAGAGCTGAAAATACCCAGTAAAACATCCTATAAGCATGAGAAACCACCCTGGCTTTGCTGTCTCCTTTACAGAGCCCTTGCAGAGTCATAGTCTAATTCCCTGGGCTCCTGGCATTGTCAGACAGTAAGGACATCATCTTGCACATGGTCACAGCCTCACTGCGGCCCATAAGCAGAGCCAGTCCTTTGATGCCTGGAAGCCCAGGCTTGGCCCTCCTAGCTATGCAAGGCCCAAGAGTCCTCTCCTTGTGGGGAAACTGCTCTGTGCACTGATAATCCCCTGTGCTGCACACAATGCAGGCTCCCTGACCCTGGGCCTGCTGTGCCTGCCATGTAAACCATGCATGATAGTGTGTGCCTGTCATCCCAGTGCTGGGGAGGCTGACACAGGAGGATCACTATGAGTCGGAGCTGCATAGCAAGACCATGTACCCAATAAATAAGTGAAAAGAAATACAAATAGAAGAGGAAAGAAATGAAGACAAATGACGAGGACAAAGACAAAAACAAAGAACCACAAGACAATAAAAGTGGGACAGAGTTTTGAAACCCAAACAGGAAATTAACAATGGTTGTAATATTACCTATTGTTATCATCTGTTGTATTTTGTTAGTCGGTGACAAAAGAAACGACGAGAAGACCTGACAAATATACCTTCAGGGGACTCACTTAGAATTGTCTCTCTTCAAGTGAGCCCAGAGCTTCAGAAAGAGCTCACCTTTATTTATTTATTTATTTATTTATTTATTTATTTATTTATTTATTTATTTGTCTTTTTGAGACAGGGTCTAGCTATGCAGTTCAGGCTGGCCTTGAGCTCACTTTTGTAGTTCAGGCTGGTCTTGAACTCACACCGATCCTCCTGCCTCAGCCTCCCAAGTGCTGGGATTATAGGTGTGTGCTACCATCCCCTGCCCCAGACAGAGCTCACTTTTGTTGAGGGTTACAATCAGGCTAAGGAATGTGGGAAACTACTTTGGTGAATACAGATTACAAATCACTATGTCTTTTACTATTTACTTAATGCTAGGTTCACAAAGATGCTAGCATAAAAAATTAGCAGGAGAGGAGACAAGCCTTAACATCCCAAGCAAGGGGTCCACAAAAACAGGGAGGCACCAAGAGAAGCTTCTATCTGCAGTCATTAAATTCCAGCTTTCTGGGACCTTCAGACAGCAGCCTTCCCTGGGCTCTGTTTCTTGTTTCCTACTTCTTGGGATATCAACTGGGCTTGTGTTGTATTACTATAATTCCCCGCTTTTGTTTATGCTGAAAGTTTTTGAAAAATTGGGGCAAGGCTGGCAGAGTTTTGGTCTATGGCTATTGCTGGGCCTGTCCTTATTGCCAGGCTAAGCAGGATATACAAAAATCACAGAGACAACTACACAAATCACTACTACACTTCCACTAAACCATGAAGTAACATGAAAAGGATTAAGGCTTTCAATACTATAAGAGATGCTTTGTAACAGATCAGTGCCAGACAATTCTGACAGTTGTTTTACAAAACTATTATCAATATGTTGCTGAAGAGACAGGATCTCAGCAGTAATATTACCATGATGCGATAAATGCCTTTTTACATTTTCCCATGGGAAATGAGTTTGATTCCATGGAATAGGAGTTATACAAAGTGAAGAGATATTCCAATGACATTTTAAATGAAGTTGGTGTTGTAGAGTAACAATTTGATCTCCTAGAATAACAACAGCATGTTCTAAATCATTTATCTTAGTATTTAACTCTGAGTCTCTGTGTCCTTGAGAAGTCCATAACTGTTCTGAGTCCTTGTGCCACTGCTGCACAAAATGAACAGTTTGTACACCTTGGCTCAATGCTACTCCAGCTGTAGCAGCTGTGGCTGTGACAGCTATCATTCCTAGGCTCATGGCTATCACAAATTCAATCATTCTTTTCATTCTCTTCTTTAACACCTCCAACAAATGTTGGAATAGCATCATGGAAGGAGAGTCTTGCCATGAGCATTGTAGTTGTACAGGAAGCCAGATTTCGATCCTTGCCTTGAGAGTATAGATGCTATCTCTAGAAAAACTAAGGCTAATAGAAGAATTTAGACATGTATATAAAGAACAATGGTGACATGTAATGGTATAGTTAGAAGGGTTCCAATAACTAGATCCTACAAGCAATAGGTAAGGGAGATGAACACTTGCCTGAGTAAAATGAGTTGAGCCCCTTTTAAATTTTAGATGTAAATCGTGGGAGGACTGATTCCTCCATATGCAACCTTTCCAGGCTGACATATGATTTAATGAGGTAACTAACTTCCAATGATGATGTTGAATTGGTCCCCCAGAAACATGAGGGACACTAGGGGATATTCTTCCTCCATGCCACATTATTGTGTCACTGGCATTTCCAGTGCTAGTGTAAATCTCATCAGTGCCATTCTGTTTCCGTCTTAACTCCTTCCCTTCCACCCTCTGGGCAAAGCCATACAGGCTACAATCTATGACACTTCCACTGGAAGCATTAACCAACACCCGGGCTGCCTCTCTACAGACTTCCCAGTGCGCCCAATCACTGAGATGAGCAGAGTAGTGGTATTCTGGCAGAGTAGTGGATCTGGTGGCAGAAACATCTCATCAGCATCTATACCTTTAAAATGTCTTCCTTGGAGAGGAAAAAGTCCCTTATTTCTTCCCTTACCCCCAGTGTTATTATTTATTACAGATAACCAGATTCTTGTGCTGGTTTTAAGAAATGAGGTCCATTCCCAATACAAATAGGCCAGCCTTCTACTCTGATCTCATAAAACGGAACTCTTGTTCCTTCTTCTGCTGGCACTGTTGGTCCCCGGGCATCATAAGGGCCGCGTAACCAGGAACAGTCATTAACATATACGGGTGTAGTAGCATCCCACCAGTGACCTCCTCTATGGAGTGGTGGATTTGGAATGTTAAACCCAATAACTAAAATTACCTTTAACACTTACCAGAAATGACAACAAAGCCACCATAGCAAGAAACAAGATGGTATTATTTTTGCTCTCAAAATATTTGCATTTGTTCATTTTCTGGGTTTTGTCAAGTTTTCACCCAAATCGTTTCTTCAGTATTTTCCTTGTCCAACGACAAGGAGAAGATCTGTCTGGCAGTTATTTTTTTATTTATTCATTTATCTATCTATCTATCTATCTATCTATCTATCTATCTATCTATTTATTTATTTTAAAGAGAATTTTATTTATTTTTTCTTGTTTCAGAACTTTTGTTTATTTATTTTTTATGGCTGGCTCAGCCTTCCCTGAGGGCAGGGCTGGCACAGCATGTGGTGCTGGGGATTGAACCGCGCCTGCAGGTGCTTTAGATCACTGAGCCATCCTGCCGGGCCCATCTGGCAGTTATTATTTTTTTTTAAATTAATATAAATAGAGCTTTCTGAACAATTAACCTAGGTGTACACAGGTGTATTCCTGTACTAATCATCGAGTTTGTTGCTCAGACTGCCCGATATAGGCACATACAGGCACGCAAGATGGACCAAATAGTTAAAACATGAACTTTTTCATTTCGCAAAGCTTGAATTTTTTCCTTTGTATTTTTTAACATTTTTTAAAAAAGAGAGTATAGGCGTGGTGGCACACGCCTGTAATCCCAGCACTCAGGAGGCTGAGGCAGGAGGATCGGTGCGAGTTCAAGACCAGCCTGGGCTACAAAAGTGAGCTCAAGGCCAGCCTGAACTGCATAGTGAGACCCTGTCTCAAAAAGGCAAAAAAAAAAAAAAAAAAAAAAAAAAGATGAAATAAAGGGGAAAAAAGATTGGAAAAAAAGAGAGGGAAAATCGGCAGATACACGTTTGGGATAGCTGAGGTGATCGGGGTACTCATTACCCTTTATTTTTTTTCTGCGAAGCTTTATCCCAGAGGGGCTCAGTCCTTCTTTGGCAGCAGCCTTCCTCATGGCGGCCAGCGCGTTGCTCAGCTCCTTACGCTTCCTCTTGGCGCGGATGAGCATCCTCACCCTTTTCTTGATGAACTCGAGGGCGAGTTTGTCCTTGGAGACCTTGAGCAGCTCCATGGTGTGCCGCTCGTAGCGGGCGAAGCCACACACTTCCCAGATCATGTCCCGCACGAACTTGGTGTGTTTGGTGAGGCGTCCGGGGCGGTGGCTGACCTCGGTTTGCTCACATTCTTAGTCACCTTGTGGCCCTTGTTGAGGCCCACGGTCATGGGATAGCGGAGGGCCATGGCTACTGTGCTTCAGTGTTTGCTGCGGTGGAAGGCTTCCCTTATTTGTTAAGTAGCAGTTAATGTTTAAAATTTTCATGTTAACTGACTCTCTATGCTATTCTCTATATTCTGTGCACCTACAGCAAAGACAGCAAATGTAGTATAAAAACCATGGTTGAGGCTAGGGAGCTAGCTCAGTATAATAAGCACAGTGTCTGGAGGTTAATCCCTGGTACTGCAAACAACAACAACAACAAAACAAAACAAAACAAAAAAATCCCACCCCCCCAACCATGGTTGAATACCTCTCATCTTGTTCTTCTAAATGTGCACTGATTGATTGATTGATTGATTGATTGCTTAATTGATTGATTGATTTATCTATCCTGTATTTCAGACAGTGTCTACAGGGTCTCACCATGTAGATGGCAATTGTAGTGATCCTCCCGTTTTCAGCCTCCCAAGGCACTGCCATTACAGGCGTGCATCACCACACCCAGTCTCAGTCGTTGTCTCAGTCACCATCTCAGTGCACCCCCTGGGAGGGGCCATCACGCCTGAGATAGAGCACCAGCCGCTGTGCTCTGCCCAGGCAGGCGCTTTAGTCCGCTGAGCTATCAGGATGGCTCTTAAATGTCTACCATTTCTTTCTTTCTTTCTCTCTCTCTCTCTCTCTCTCTCTCTCTCTCTCTCTCTCTCTCTCTCTCTCCCTCCCTCCCTTTCTTTCTTTTTGCGGTACTAGGGTTCAAATTCATGACATGGCACTTGCCGGCAGGCCCTTGTGCCACGTAACTATATCCCCAGCCCCTGTACCATTTCTAATCTCTGATCAATTAGTATTCATTCTTGGGGCAGGGGAGATAGCTCAGTAGAATAAGCACCTCCCTGGCAAGTGCAAAGGGCCTGAGTTCAGTCCCTGGTTCTGCAACAACAACAACAACAACAACAACAACAACAAAAAACAAAGCAAATGAACAACAACAAAAACCCTATTAAAACTGGAACAGTAAATCTTCCGGAAAACAAAGTAGGTAGAATCCTTAAGGACATAGGGGTAGGTAAAGAGTTCATGAATAAAAATCAAACAGCACGTGAAATACTTCAAAGAATCAACAATTGGGATCTTATGCTTAGAAAATTTTCTGTCAATCAAAATAAATAAAAAAAAAAGGACAAAAAAAAAAGTATTTAATGCTGGGTGTGGTGGCTCACGCCTGTAATCCCAGCACTCGGGAGGCTGAGGCAGGAGGATTGGTGCGAGTTCGAGACCAGCCTGGGCTACAAAAGTGAGCTCAAGGACAGCCTCAACTGCATGAGACCCTGTCTCAAAAAAGACAAAAAAAATCACAACAACAACAATAAATCACAACAGATGAAAAAGAAAGCCTATGAAGTGGCCAAAAATTATAGCAGACTGTTAGACAAAGGACTTTTATCTAGGATGTATAAAGAACTAAAATAAAAACAATCAGGCCTCCAGAATTCAAAGACCCAATCCAAAATGGGCATCTGAGATGAATGTATGCTTTACAATTGAAGGGATACAAATAGAAAGTAAATACACAAAAAAATGTTCAACTTCATTGGTCATTCAGGAGATGCAAATGAAAACATCCCTGAGATATCATCTTACATCTGAAAGAATGGCTATCATCAAAAAGTCAACCAATAGGAGCTGGGGAGATAGCTCAGTGGCACAAGTGCCTGCACGGCAAGTGTAAGGTTGTGAGTTCAAATCCTGGTCACACACACACACACACACACACCAAAAAGAAGAAGAAGAAGAAGAAGAAGAAGAAGAAGAAGAAGAAGAAGAAGAAGAAGAAGAAGAAAAAGTCAACCAATAACAAAAGCTGGTTGGGGCTGTGGGGAAGAAGGACCACTTCTCCACTGTTGGTGGGAGCGAAGACTGATATAACCACTCTGGAAATCAGTAGGGAGATTCCTCAAAAAGCTAGGATTTTGGCTTCACTCTCAGTCAAGATGGCGGGCCGGCCGGCTGTTGCAGCATCAAGCAGGTGCCTGGAAGGTCTTCAGAAGTGGCATTACAGTGCTGCAGGGCTCAATAAGTCGGGCTTAATGCGAGATGATACAATATATGAAGTTGAAGATGTAAAAGAAGCCATAAGAAGGCTTCCAGAAAACCTTTATAACAACAGGATGTTTTGCATTAAGAGAGCCCTGGACCTGAGTGTGAAGCATCAGATTTTGCCTAAAGAACAGTGGACAAAGCATGAGGAGGATAAATTCTACCTCGAGCCATATCTCAAAGAGGTTATTCGGGAAAGAAAAGAAAGAGAAGAATGGGCAAAGAAGTAATGACATAGTTGGAAGTCTGTGCAACTATCTTTAAAATATTTTTATGAACTCCTTTAACCCTGAAACACAGTTCAAAAATTATCTGGTTTGCAGATAGTGTACCTTAAATTAATGTCTGTGTATTCAAAAAAAAAAAAAAAAAAAAAAAAAAAGCTAGGATTTTGAGTCCCATTCAAGCCAGCTCTTCCCTTCCTAGGTATTTTTTTTTCCAAAAGAACTGAAATCGTCATACCACAGTGGTATATGTTCCTAGCAGCACAATTTGTCATAGCTAAATCTTGGAAAAAAAACCAAATGCCCATTAACTACGGGATAGTTAAGAAAGACATGCTGTTTTTATACTCGTGTATAAATAAAAAATAAATCTGAGGCTTCTGTAGCCAATAAGGGAGGAAGCAGGGGCCCACACCCTTCTAGGCCACGCCCCCAATGATGGAGCTTCTCCAGTCAGGCTTCATCTCCGGCCATCTCCAAAGTCCATTAATCAGCCGGGAAGATGGCTCCGTGGCACAAGTGCTTGCCTGGCAAGTGCAAGGTTGTGAGTTCAAGCCCCGGTCCTGCCAAAGAAAAACAACTCCTCAAAGTGCATTAATCCAACAAGTATCACTCTCATGATCCAGTTGCTTCCCTAATTCCCACCTGTGGATGCGTGAGCTTCCGGAGGAGACCGAGCTGTGGAGTATAACCTTCCTCTCTTCACCATCTTCTTCATGAGCTTCATGCTCCTGTAGTATTTCATCGCATGATCAAGACACATTTTATTTCATCCATCCTATCATGGACAGGCACTGGGAAGTTCTAGGAGAGTTAGCTAGCATCTTTTCTTCTTTTACTTATTTTTGTACTGGAAGGAAACTCAGGACCTTGCACTTGCCAGGCAGTTGCTGTGCCACTGAGCTACGACCCAGGCCTAAGGTTAGAGTCTATCATGCCCCATGAGATGTGTCTTTCCTGTGTCTTGGTGGACAGAGAAACTCCAAGCGAATGTGAAGCGTCTGTTCCCAATCCACAGATGAGGATCTACAGCGAACCTGAATCTACCCTGCGGGATCCAGGATCCTCACTGGCTGCGCTTTGGAGCGGGATTGGCTGGGTGTTGGTGCCCCCTGGTGGCCGTGGCCTTCATAACCGATGCGAAGATGTGGCGCCCTCACTCCCAGCAGTGTGCGTGCTGAATGGACCGCCACTAGGATCTGACCCTACCTTTTGGGAGACATCACACTAATAGCAGCGAAGGTCCGACACAATCCTTATTATCCTTATTGCCTCTCAGGTATTTTTTGCAGGAGAGAGACAGAGATAGAGAGAGAGAGAGAGAGACAGACAGACAGAGACAGAGAGAGACAGAGACAGAGAGACAGAGAATGGAAGAAAGAAAGAGACAGACAGAGACAGAGACAGACACAGAGGGAGAGATTAGGGAAAGACTCAAATATTTAAAAATAATTTTTAAGGGGACCGGCAGGATGGCTCAGTGGTCTAAAGCGCCTGCTTGGGAAAGCTTGGGCAGCTTCAGGAACCACAGTTCAATCCCTGGCACCACATGCTGTGCCAGCCCTGCCCTCGGGGTGGGCTGAGCCGGCCATGAAAATGAGTGAATAAACAAAGAAAGATTGTGAAACAAGAAATAAATAATTAATTAATTAAAGTAAAAATAATTTTTAAATCAGGCATGATGGCACAGCACTTGGGAGGCTGAGGTAGGAGGATCACAGAGAGTTTGAGGCCAGCCTGGATTATGGAGATTCTACCTCTAAATAAATAAATAAATAAATAAATAGATTTTAGCAAGTATTGGCATCTACTGTATTCATGTAGTGTAAATGTGATGGTAAGGGTGCACCCATTACTAACAAGGCTTATGTTCAAGTGTTGAGGATGTTTGGTGTGGTATGGAGCGTGTGTGTGTATGTGTGTGTGTGTGTGTGCGCGCACACGTGCGCGCTTTGAAAGGGAGGGTTCTGCACATACTGGGAAAATACGCTAACACTAAGCTTGACATCAAACCCCAATTTTTACTGACATTCTGTATAGCTCTGTGAAACTTATTACTGTTCCAATACTTTTTTTTTTTTTTTTTGGTCCAGGGATCAAACTCAGGATGCTAAACTTGTCAGGCAGCCACTCATGCTTCAGTTAGATCCCTGGCACCACATGCTGTGTCAGCCCCACCTCTAGGGCAGGCTGAGCTGGCCACAATACTAAAAAAAAAAAAAAAAAAAAAAGATATACAGCAGCACAATTTATTTATCTATTTATTTATTTATTTAGTCTTTTTGAGACAGGGTCTCGCTATGCAGTTCAGGCTGGCTTTGAGCTCACTTTTGTAGCCCAGGCTGGTCTCGAACTTGCACTGATCCTCCTGCCTCAGCCTCCCAAGTGCTGGAATTATAGGCGTGCACCACCACTCCCGGCTAGCACAATTTATTTATGTATTTTAAGAATGTGTTTAGTACAGTGTCTACAGGATCTCACTACCCAGATTGGACTTGTAACAATCCTCCTGTTTTCAGCCTCATAAGCACTGGGATTACAAGCATGTGCTACCATGCCCAGGCTTTTTTTTTTTTTTTTTTTGCGAACCAGGGATTGAACTCAGGACCTTACATTTGCCAGGCAGGCACTTGTGCTATTGAGCTATCCACTCGACCCTTATCCATACCCAGTCTTAAAGATATACATACAAATAATTTCCAAGAGCCAGCTGTGTGCAGAAGTGGCAGCTACAGGTCGCAGGCTGGTCCCCAGGAGTGGAAGCTTCGCACGTTAAGACAACTCCGAGCTGAGGCTGCCCCTTGCATGCAGTAGGATTTTGGCATGTGCAAAACAGCCTTTTTGAACCTTTTGAAATCATCACCACAAGAAGCATCCATGCCTGCTGAAGTAGGGAAGGCAGATAGGGAGAGGACTGGGCTCTTCGGTGACATGAGATGTACTACGATAAATACATGTCGTCCTTTGATCAACCCTTTAATGAGGATGCAAGTAAAAACAGACAGAGGCTACCTGGGGATGAAAAGAAATGTCGCATCTCCAGGCAGGTTATTTGCATTCCCTGTTTGCAAGGACTTTTGAAGGTGAAGGCTTTGTGACTATGAATCAAGCGAGGAGAGAGTATATGATGGAAGAAGTCAAAAACAAAAAAACAAAAACAAAAGCAAAACAACCATTCTTCAAATGATGGGCATTTTGGTTGTTTCCAAGATTTGGCTATTACAAATTGGGCTGCTATAAACATAGATACACAGATATCGCTATGGTATGATGTTTTCAGTTCTTCTGGGGAAATTCCCAAATTCCCAGTAGGGGGATAGCTGGATTGAACGGAACTTCCAATTCTAGTTTTGTAAGGATCCTCCACACTGCTTTCCATAATGGTTGCACCAATCTGCATTCCCACCAGCAGTGGAGAAGGGTTCCTTTTTCCCCACAGCCTCTCCAGCATTTGTTGCTGGTTGATTTCTTTATGATAGCCATCCTTACTGGGGTGA
>PVJA010043830.1:0-16800 GCA_004027025.1 Myocastor coypus | reverse complement strand
TCCAGTGTACATAAGTGTATGGTTTTGCTATTGATATGTTTTCTCCTTTATCTGCTTCCGAAAAAAAAAAATCCTTAATTACAATGCATGGAACGCAGAGCTAGATTGGTGAGATGAGCTTTAGGAGGCTTAGATTCAATAGCCTCTAACGTCACAAACTTCACTGGTGGCACACTGCAATTGCAGAACATTTGACTGTGTATGTATCTGCTTCCTCTTAGTCCAAAGAGAAGTATATTCTTTTCCCTTTTTTTTTTTTTTTTCTTTTTCTAAGCAACATCAATAGGGAGGTGGGTCATGCCCACACACTGTACTCTGTAGTACAATTGTGAGGACAATATCCAACATGTCAACTTTCAAAGAAAAGAAAGGGGGAAAGAGAGAAAAAAAAAGTAATGTTGATTTAGAAGAGTTAATGTTTAATTGTTTGATCAATCTTATATACCTATATGTATTAATCTAAACTGATCTGATGATGAAAATATGTAATATAAACATTGTTAAATTTAAACAATAAAAATATTAAATAAAAAATGAGTGAATAAACAAATAAAGGCTGTGAAACAAGAAAAAAAATAATAAAATAAAATAAATTCTTTAAAAAAACGTAAAAAAAGAAAGAAAATACATAATCTCCAGCTATTTTGAGAAAAGAAGAAAAGAGAAAATAAACAGGATGATAGGATGATTTCATTTTCAACAATGACAGTCTCTTAGATGAATTATGAAATGGCAAGACCAAAACCAAAGGAGCAAAAAGAATTACTTACTATTATGAAACTCCTCACAAAGCTCTGAGTGTCTTATGTTTTCCAAAATAAGGTATGAGAAACACAAAACTTGGAGCTACATTATTCATGTAATGCCAACATCAAAAACATTAAGGGGCCAGCCAAATAGCTCTGCAGGTTAAAGCACCTGCTTAGGCTGACACAGCGGCTGGGGTTCCATCCCCAGTGTGCTATGCCGGCCCGGCCCTCAAGGCACACCAAGACTAAGATGGAAACTGGGTGTGGTGGCTCTCTGGGAGGCTCAATACCAGCAGATCACTACACGTCCCATCTATGTAGTGAGACTCTGAGACCCCATAGACCCTTACAAAAAGAAAGAAAGAAAGAAAGAAAGAAAGAAAGAAAGAAAGAAAGAAAGAAAGAAAGAAAGAAAGAAAGAAAGAAAGATAAAAGCATTAAGTTAATTAGGAAAAATATAAGTAAATTCTGTTAAATTCAACTTGAAGGATTATGATTCCCCTGAAAGTTAGAGCCAAATTAAAAAAATAAATAAAATAAAATAAAAAACATGAAACAGAAACTTCAGGTCACAACACAAAATAAACTTCCAATCAGATAGTCACGGGCTCTCCAAGTCTGGCTTCCAGGATCATGTAACCCAGATTAAAATTCATTATCGATTCATAATCTCAAAACCAAAATTGAACCTTTCCCTCCATATCAAGAGCCCCTTTTACTTTCAACTCTCAGGCAAAGCACCCATTTCACTGGCTATGTGATCTTGGCAAACGACAGCCTCCCTGTGCCACTTTCCTCCTCTGTAAAATAAATATAATAGTAGAACCTACCTCACAGGCTTGTTGTGAAGATTAAGTGTGGCACTCTATGTGAACTGCTAGGCATACAGCCTGGCATAAAATGAGCATTCAATAAACACCAGCTTTTATTTGTATCATCATCAACATGTTTTATTAAAAATGAATATGATGACATAAAATGAAGGTTTTATATTCATCTCTGCATTTTTCAAAGTTAAGATTCTTGGTTCTCAAATGCCCCACATGTTTTTCTATAATTTAATATTTAAAAGTTCCTGACTCCCTTTTAAATAACTCATTTTCCTAAGCAGAAGCACAGAAATCAAGATCCCAGGCTGAGTTGGTATACAATTTAAGTGTTGTATTAAGATGTTGTGTGACAGCAAAGAAATTATCTAGCTTTTTGATAGAGGACTCAGGAAAGAAAACCTAAGACAGTCACCCAAAAGACCCCATGGCCATATGATTGCTTGGAGACTACTCAAGGTTTGTCAATAGCATTCCAAAATGGAGTCTACAAGCCCAGCCTGTACACAAGTCAAGTCTGTGTCATATGTGTGTGTTTGTGTGTGTGTGGGGGGGTGGATGTGGGTGTGTGTGTATGTGTACAGGAATGTCTGTGGTGGGGAGCATGAGTATGAATTCAGAATGATACCATGTACCGAGGTAGAGGAAGCATTACAGTGCCAAAGAGTGGGTGCTTCAACACCCAATTACAGTAGGGTGACTTTGGCTGCCCCAATAGAAGGCAAGTTCTGACATTACCTCCTGCAGCCCAGTACAGACCATCACCTCACCCTCTGTGTGGAACACAAAGCCCCCAGGGATCCCTCTCAGTGAGCCATGAAGCTTAAGATCCAGGCATCCTGCATTGTTTTCCTCCTACTGAATGTTACAGGCTATTTTCCCACCCTTTCCCTGAGCTAAGATATTGAAGTGAAAATGTACCTACTGAGTAGGTAATGCATTTGGTGTTAAGGATCTATCATCTGCGTATGTCTTCCAAGCATAATGGTTCCTTTGGAGCTATTATAGGTTTGATGTGAATAGATATTAGGAATAATACACAAAGAGTAGCTGAAGGAGATCCCATATTAACAACTGTCAGACTTTTAACATTATTCAAAACTAGGCCCTTTTTTTTTTTAATTCCTAGGGTTTAACACCTCTGTACTTTGTAAACTGAGCACTTTTCAAAGAGAGCTTCAAATTGCTATGGAGCTGTCTTTAGGTGAGCTTTGATCTTTTCAGAGCACCTATCTTGTGTTTCTATAATTGCTCTGGTTTAACAAGGCTCCTAGCACGTGAAGGGGGAAAATCCTTTTATTAAGGCTATAAACCTAACTGACCACAGTGATGGAAGTTGCAGCATGGGGGTAGCCCTTAGTTCCCGCGGGGGAGAAATTGGGAACTGGGGAAAGTCTTCATGTTAAAACAAAATGAAATATTTATTAAACATATTTTGGGTGTCCCAGGTGGTAAGGGGCTGCTGCCCTGTGTTCTGCTGAAAGGTTTGATCTTTGTTAAGTATGGTGAATGCTGATCTCAGTAATGGGGTGAAAGCTGAGGAAGTTATGGCTGAAATTTTGGCTAAAGATGACAGCTCCAGGTTTCAAATTACACAAAGCAGTCTGGGGGATTAAACAGACAAAGCCTGCTCAAACGTATTGAGTTTCTAAGAGTGTAATCTTCCTATCTGTGATTCACACTCCTAGCATGGGGAGGATTCCTCATTTACTCTGACTTTACCATTATTAATCTTACTTTACAAATACACGCGGTGATTTATATCATGTTTAATTAACTGATTGAGGGCTCCAGTGGTAAAAATGGCATCGCATTAAGCTCTGTCCTTATGGCAAATTCGCATCACATCCTTAGCCTTGCAAGAACAAACTATCCCGAGAGTCACCGATGACAGGATGTAGGAATTGAAATCAGGCCTCGCCTGTTGTTTGAGAATCCAGGGAGGGTGCCTGCCATATGCCCATCACTTCCAGGGGGCTGTGGAGATGACAGGATAAAAGAAAGGAAGGCTCTAGCTCCTTCAATATGTTCAAATCTCAGATGAAAATGATTGTGCGGCAACGCTGTACAGAGGCCAAGACTCACATGAAAGTACATCCCCACCTTCCCAGAGAGCTGAATGAGGGGGTTTTATGTTATTCGGATACATGGTGCTTTTTGTTTCCAGGAATGGCTGCTCAGGGGATTTGAGAAAATATAGGCGAAGATGCTGTGGTTTTGAGTTGAATATAATGAAGGATTAATAAATGAATACAAGAGGGAGTTCTTTAAAAAAAAATACACACACACACACACACACACACACACACACACATATACTGTGATGCCACAGAAAACAAAATGATAGAAAATAAATTGGGTTTCACTACCAAAACTCACACACTGGGATGTTGGTTTCAGAGTTAACGTTTGTAAAAGTGTGAGTTGCCTCATTTTTCCTTTCAAAACTCTGTACTGATCAGTTATGACATTTAAAGAATAAATGTAAATTGACTACTGATTTATTTTAAGTGATTTTGAAATTTGACATTTATTTTTAAATTACATTAGTAAGGCAGCATAATACAAGTTTGAACAAAAGAGTCAAAAAATCATTTTGGCTCCTTAATATGATTATCATGTTTGTGTTTATTTAGTGTTTCATTATTTGCATGTTTAATATTGTTGTAGTCACTCTACACCTTAACCATATGTACTGACCTCTTTTTGGCAGGTATTCTAGTACACATTGCCCACACTTTCATGCACACATATATTTTGTTGACTAATTTTTCATCAAACGAACAATACTGTTTGCTAACTATGCTCTCATTGTTAGACACTTAAAATAAAACCCAATGTTTGTTAGTGTAAAAACACTGAGGGATAATTTTTATGCCTTTGGCTTTTGCTACATTTTAGTGTCTAAATATTTCACCAAATATTGTTCATATGAAGAAGTACTTCTTCCAAGGTGAAGTGAAACATAAATTATTTGTGAAGGTAGAGGAGAAAGCCTACCTGAAATTAACACTCAATCCTAGGGTGGCAACTGCACTTCCACAGCAAGTACTGGCACCATAGGAAAACTATTTCATTTTTAAAGAGTGTCCATAAAATGTTGTACTTGTCATTAAAATAAACAATGGCAACATAACATATGTTCAGAATTTCTTGTTTTGTCATACTCCTCAGTTATGTTAACCAAGAAAGTGGCTTCTTGATGAAAAGTTTCCTAGAGACTATTATGAGCAAACTGTTAAGCATGGTTCACTATTTTCAGTGGCCGTTAGTGTAGCTAAATCTGAAGTACGATCCTAATCATCATTGATTATATTTGTTTCACAGCATTAATTCAGAATATGATGAATTGGGTAAGTTGGACAATATATTTTAACTAAGATCACTTCGGATTTTGACAAAAAATTCAAACTTTTCAACTGTACTGGGTAGCTTCACAGACAGCTTGTAAAAAGAATAAGTGCTCCATTTCTTTAAAACTTCCTGAAATAATTCAAAATAGAATAGTTCAAAATTATTTCATTAGGAAATAATCTGCTTCAGTATGTTTTCAGTGTTTGTTTCAATTCTCAAAGATCCAGACTTTTCTTAGCACTTGTTTTTATTTTATTTTATTTTTATTGCAGCTTATTCTATCAAGAAATTATCTGATTTATTTAACTTGGTGAATGACTTTATAAAATACCACAAAATTTAATTCGAGACTGGATGAAAAATTAAAAAAGGCTGGATGAATGTTCAAATGATATGTTTTCAAGATTTTGGAGGCTAGAAGTACATTTTCCTAGATGGTTTGTTCCAAAGTTATTATTAGTCTGAGGTAACATAACTGTGTCTCTCCTTTTCAATGAAATCTGTTTATTTGCAGAGTTTAAAAATGAAAGGTAAAACTCTCTGTGAAGCAACGAAATAAGAAACAATGAGAATTTGATAAAACATGGGTACTGGACTGACAGTAAAAACACTCTGCTTCCTTGATTGTTGACTAGTTTTGTCTTTAAATAATGGTCTTCTCTTGGCATTTAATGTATATTTGTTCGCAATAAACATAATTTATGAATATTTTAACACATGTGTACTCAGTGGGGTGGATTATCATACTGATATAAATAGAATTAATGAGCAGTCAACCTGCCACGTGCCATGACATATGACAGGGCAGCTAGAGCAAAGAAATAATTCTCATGTATTTGTGAAAAATCTCTGCTCATAGTTTAACTTCTTAAAACTTCCTCAGTTTATTTTTCCTTTCTTTTGGAGTATATCTCCCTCATTAAGAAACAAAATTGAGGCATTCTTGCACTAGTCTACTTTTGGTTTTCAGAAAACTGTTTTCTTGTCTTTCAAAAAAACAAATATGCCTGGAGAAACTAACGCTAATCAGTTAAATTTTGAGAAATAAATCATAAACTCATAGTTTACATATTTTATCAGCAAAAAAAATATTTTCTTTTCACTTTATGACAATGTCATGATTATTCCCAACTGCTGCAAATTTTTACAAAGAAAGACGGTTCTAAGTTGTTCTACATTTTCAAACAGATCTGATGGGCATATTGCCTGGATAAAATTATTCAGGAAAAAAAAAATCTTCTTAGCCAGTTATCTGTTCTCCTTGAACACAAAGCAACAATCTGTTAAGCGTGTCTAATAAGATTTTTTTTAGGAATAAACTCAACAGTATAAAGCCACGTCTTCAAACAGTAGGTATGGAGAGAGCTGTGGACATGGGAACTCTTCAATTTAACTACACTTAATTTGACAAAGAATTATTTTTGTGAAGAGGAAAATTGAAATTTAGGATTTGCCTTCATTTTCTTTTATTATTTTTACAGCTTGATTATGGGCAAAGGTAGGGAAAAAAATATAAGTAGCTTGAGCACTGCATGTAGAGACGATCTGGTGGGGGAAGAAAGCCTTGGCAAACATATCCTACTATGACTTTTTCAGACTCCGAAGACAGGGTTGTAGCTTTTATTTCTCTGCTCCTTTATTTTCAGAGGGAATATTTGAAGCTTGTGCCACCACCACCTCTCAACTCCCGCCTTGATGTTTAAAAACACTGTCTCCCTCCCCAAACCAAAGCTTGGTCCTGAAATGTAAATCTTAGGATGCATTCAGGGAAAGGACAGAACACACCACTCCGCTCTTGGTCCTCTGTTAGAGCGGGGGAGGGGGGCCGGGGGGGGGGCATGGCCCTGGATGGGGCTGGGCCCTGAGTAGCTTCCCCAGAGTGACTTCCCCAGGGAATCCAGCCCTTTCACCGGCAAAGCAGATGGGCACCACCTAGTGCCCTTTCTGTGCAAAGGCTGTTTGCGCTGGTGTGGACTTCCATGGGCCTGCGTGGGGTGGCTGAGCTGCACAAAGTAAAAACATGAAAGGAGCCCCCTGTCTTCAGGCCCCTTGCCTTCCAACCAGTAAACAAGACAATAAACATAAACAAAGCAAGTGACAGCTTTAAGGCAAACGAAATCTATGTTTCCAAATCTAGAATGTTCCTGGGACTCCTTTTTGTTTATTTTTCTTTTCAATGATCCTTGATCTGTTCATGAGAAATGACATCTTTACTTACCAAGATGTTAATTTCGTCTGCATCATTTCTTCTGCATTTCTTGCTTCTTTGTTTCTGTGGAGCTTAATGTCTAACCATTGCTAACTATTTTTATTGGTTGAAAGACAGGAAAAGGAGCAAACACAAGCCACCCTTACCCTCCAAAATCTATTCTAACAAGGAGTCTCCCCGGAGTTCTCCTAACAAAACAAATAGCTTTTATGAAAAATGATGTGGAGCACAAAATCTTTTGCCGTGCAATGAGATCAAGTTAACCACTCATGCCTCTAGGAAGCAAACCTAAGAAGTTTTATCTGATTGCCAAAATGGACCCAGATATGAGGTCAAAGATTGAGTACATTTTGATGAAATTTTGTGGCAAAGAAGGCTGGTTACCTGAATGATAGCCTAAACCTCTTAAAATATAATTCAGCAAAGAACTGTTTTTTTTGTTGTTGTTGTTCAAATAGATGGTTTTGTAAAGAGCAGAAGAAGCTGTGCCATGCTCTTTACATTTTCTATGACATTTTGCTTAGAATTATTCTGCCCAGCATTGCTTTCTAAAATTCATAATAATGGCTTCTTTGTGATAAAAGGTAGATCATTCTGTAATAAAATTCAGAGGCTTAGTGCAAGACAAGACAAGGTTGAGGGCAGAACCCGGAAGAATGAGTAACCTGCTGCTCATAACTGGATTAACAGGGTCTGCTGGGTATCCAGGAACTAGCTGGCTGGCTTTGAACTCATTAGGGTTCTACTTATCCATTATGCTGTGCCACAGAATGCAGACAAAAAACAGGCTGTGGAGAAAAGGACAGAAATGGCTATGATTTCTCTTGGTGAAGAGCTCAGGGTCGATAACTAAGCAACCTGGAAAAAAGATGAAAGTAAAAAGATCCATGATAGGAACTTTTCTCCACTACTTAACAGTGAAATCCTGTCACTATAATGCTGCAATAACACCATTTCAACGGAATGCTTTACACTGACTTTTTTTTTTTTTAATGGCCAGCTCAGCCTGCCCTGAGGGCAGGGCTGGCGCAGTATGTGGTGCCGGGGATCGAACCGCGGTCCCTGCAGCTGCCTAAGCTTTCCCAAGCAGGCGCTTTAGACCACTGAGCCATCCTGCCAAACCCTGCACTGACTTTATGAACTAACTTTTATAAAAAAAAATCTAAAGCACTTCATATCTTCAGCCTTTTACCGCTATAATTTAGGATATGAAATGAGGTATTTATTTAAACTCAATTCTAAAATGTATACCAAGAAACAAGAAAATCTTGAGTTTTTTCTGTAAACAGCAAGAAAAAAATGCAGAGCAAACTGGCGTCTGCATTAAATATGTAAGTTCAAATTATCCACCTATGTGTTGAACATTAAATAGGTGATCTTGCCATAATGGGGTAAATTGCACAGGAATTGAGTAGCTGTAGCCACCAGGTATGGCTAAGCCTGTGGTTTTTAAAGACGCAGCTACCCAAGCAAGCAAGCAGGTGGCTACCTTAGGAGAATGCAGTGGCCTGCTCTACATGAAGGCAAAGCCCTCAACTCTTCGTACTTCTGCCATTCTGGTCAATATGATTTTAAAGCTCCCTTTCTTTGTTACCTCCTCCCAGCCTCCTGGGTTGGCCCCCCTTCTCCTCTAACCGCTTTCTGAATGCTGTAGTTCGCGGTGAAAGCCTCTGGTAATGACAGCCCTGAGGTGATAATGTACTTTTCTGCCCTCCCCTTAACAGCAGCACTTGATCCCGCCATGGGTGCCAGCTCAGTGGCAGAAGGATGTGTTCATATTTTCCTGCATCTAAAAGGCCCAGCTCAATTTACTACCTAGAGTACTCCAGCAGTTTCACTAAGTTCTGGCATATCAAAATGTTTTATTAAAGAAGAAAAGCAAGGAAAAGGAAGAGAAAGAAGGAAGGGAGGGAGACAAACCAGTCTTTCTTCTCAACACTGTTTCATAAAACCAAATTTGGGTCTCTTCTCCAGGGTTGACTAAAGCATGCTGTGCAGTAAATAAGGAGTAAAGTTGACTTCTGTTACATAAACCCATTGGATGCAGAGAAAACACAAGCCACTGGTTCCTACTGGAATGCAGGTTCTCTGTGTAAGAGCCAGAGGTTATGTATAATACTGTGTTTGTTTACCCTCTCCTTCCCCGTAGTTGGCCTCAGACAGGAGGAGGCTGTGTGGGTATGGTTGGATACTATCTGAGTGCTAAGTATTCCCAGCCCCTCAACTTCCTGGGCACACAAAATTGTCTTACTTAGTCTTTGAGGTACTGGGCTTTGAATCCATAGACTCTGCACTGAACCACATGCACAGCACCCTCTCCCATACACTTTTATTTTGAGACAGGGTCCTGCTAAGTTCCTCAGGTTGGGCTGTTACTCAGGATGCTCTTGTCTCAACCTCCAAGAATCCTGGGATTACGGGCAAACCATGCCTGCTCTCACCTCCACAATCTGCTAAGATAACTAAATTGTAACCAGTTCATAGTTTTACCCAAATTTCTGAATCATTTAGGAATAGGGTCAGAATGATTTTCTTAAGCTATGATAATAAGCTCAAAAGACACTATTCATAGTAGTTGAGATAAAACTGGTCTTCTTTGCTTCAAAATCCAGATAATTAATGATACTCATCATGTTTCAAGCTTGGATTAATCTATATTATTTAAAAAGTTATTTCTGTTTGTTTGAAGATGTCTGGCTTGCTACTGTGTTGTTGATTTCCTCTGTAGGTGTAGAAAGTATACAACGGGGACGTTTAAGCAACCTGTGGACAGAAGCAGGAAGGAAGGGACGTTCTCTGAGAGATACTTCCATCCTCTTTGCACACAAGCCTATGGATTCAATATTTGAAGCCAACATTGCCTGGGTATGCAGCCTCCATTTCTCTACCTGATGACTGAAATTCATAATATGAAAAATATTTTGAAAAGGAACCCAACAGGTGTATGTAAGGTTTCATGAAACAATAGCTACCTTTTACAGGCAATTTGCTCTGATCTTACTTAGTGTATTCTACTATACTTCAGTTATTTACGTTTCTGATTGTGACCCTACTAAATTGTTCTCATCACCTACTATTGTAATGTGACCTCAATTTGATAAACACATATTACATCGGACTTCTCTTCCAAATTTTAAATAATGCTTCGTAGGTCTTGGTGTAAAGTTTTCCATAGAAAGTTCCATTGATATGGTTCAGATTTTTTTGTAAGAACTGTTATAGGGCTGGCCAAATAAGTCAGCGGATTAAAGTGCCTGCTTAGGCAGACACGGGCTGAGGGCTTGATCCCTGGCCTGCTATGCTGGCCCCGCCCCCTAAGGCACCGCTGAGACAGTGATTGAGACTGGGTGTGGTGGCATGCATCCGTAAACCCTGTAATCCCAGCTCTTGAGAAGCTGAAGACAAGCAGATTGCTACAAGTTGGATCTACATAATGAGACCCTGTAGATCCTATAGATCTAGTGCTAAAATAAAAAAAAATAAAAAAAATAAAAAAACCCTAAGAGCTATAATATCTAATTTAAGAACTAAACATGGATGGTATTTATTAGCAGTATTCATTTGTTTCTCCAAGAGTCTGTTAAAATAAAATTACTTAAAAACTGAGGTAGCAGGAGTTTTTATCAGTAAAGCTGTGAGAAAGAATCACAATTATTATTACTACCAATACTTATGGAATTCATGACCTGCTATCCACTCTGCAATTTGCTTTATAGTTCATTGAGTTCTCCTTCTCACTTTATGATGTAGGTAAATATTGTTACTCTCAATTTACAGACAGAAATCCTTTATCTACTTCATCACAAATTTCCCCCTCTGAATTGTCACTTCATATATCAGAAAATGCATGAGATTATGGCTGTAACTCAAGGAATCTGCACCCCATGGTTGGCTTCAATATGAAAGTCAGTATCACTCAGCTTTGTAAATAGTCAGTCATAAAATTTTGAGTAAGTTTGAGGAAATTTCCAGAATATTCAATTAACCTGTCATCATTTGCCTTCAAATTAAAAACTAAAATTAACATTGATTACAATACACTAACTTATGGCCTTTATTCAGATTTTAACAAGTGTTCCAATGTTCTGATGGTAAAAAGAGAAAAGTAATCTATCATGTAATGCTCTGAATGTCATTTTTCGTCAGTCCCCTCTATCCTCAAACAGTTCCTTAGTACCTTCTTGGCTGAGTGCCTCTAATATCAGTCTTTAGCGAAACATAATTAAAAGAACAAAAATGATTCCAAAGCCAGTGGAACGGTGTGAATGGTCTTTTGGGTGAGGATTGTGCTGTGCTTGCAGACTTCATCAAGCGGGGATGATAGATGTGAGCACCCTTTTCTGCTCCCTTCGAAATCTTGACCTGTACCACACAATAGGAAAAATAAACTGGGGAGTCAGGTGACTCATTGGTTTGCTACTAATCAACTCATCTGTTGCCAAAAAATGAATATAAAACTATTCCAAAATGCTGAAACATTTCTGAAACTATTTAAACAGAAAAAAGTAAAGATATTACAGAAAAAAATGAACAGTTTTATGGAACCTTCGTTTTCTGTAACTGTATGCTTAGCTGAAGTTCTTTGGAATACCTCAGTGTAAATAATTAGAATAGAAGTGGATCTGACTGGTTAAAGGTTCATTATTTCTACATCAATATGCAGAATTTGATTTATGAGTATAAGAATAAACACATCCAGATCAATTTTCTTATCTTTGTATTAACATTTGAATGGGCCCACTAAAAAGTCACACATTTAAAAGCCTACTGAAGCCTGAGACATTAATTTTCTTTCTGAAGCACATTGATGGCTTTAATTTTTTTAATCTCTCTGATTGTATCTATATAGTAATAAGCAGATACTTAGCAAGGAATAAATGGTGCCAAAAAGGCATGAACAAGCGAGCCTTACAAATATATTCCCTTTTCTGGAAGCCCAGTGAAATAGTTCCTGAATTTTTTCACGCATTGTGGAACACAAACCCAAATGCCTTCCAATAGGATTACTATGTCATAACCAAACTTGGCACTGACCCTCCTGCCTCTCTTTAGTCTTATGAAACAGAAGCAAGAACTCAGAGGCTGCAAAGAATATTTCCAAACGGGCCAAAATAAGACATTGCGATCTGTGTCTTGCCATATCAAACTCTTGCATTCAAGAACTACTTTCTTGAGTTGTCTTCTTAAATACCTATCTCAAAAGATAGATAATGCCCCTTAAGTACAATTAGTAACACCAAACCCTTAGCCTCTTCTCCATAGTGAGAACAAATTTCAACCTTCTATTTCTTAGTTGTACTACAGAACTTTTATCCAACCACAGAGCACAAATCATTTGTTCACTTCTGCCCAGCTCCAGATAATATTCAAATCTGACTACAAATGCCTGTTCATGTGGAAGAAGACACAAAGACTAACAACTCTCCAGGAAGAGTATCAAAGGCTCAGTGTTTATAAGACTAAATGACAGGGAAGATATGAGAATGATTTACTCATAAGGAATGAGATGACTTAAGGGTCTTTTGTAGGGAAAGTTCTTTGCTAGGTATTAAAAAGCAGAATCGTAAATTGAGAAATTGAAATTCAGAGTCTCTTCAAATGGTAATCAAGTTGGAATATCCAGGGAGTTCTTCAAGTGTGAATTCCAAAGAAATGGTTAGTACTGAAGAAGAAAAGGTAAACTCCAATACACTATATCAAGAGATGAAATTAGAGTGATTTGTAAAGTAATGGGATTGCCAATGACAGTGCTTTTGGCGGGGAAACAAAAAGTCAGTAGCAGCAACTTGGATCAACTCCTAAGTAAGGGTATAATTTCAAGAAAATCCTATTAAGTAAGAAATGAATCTTCCCTGCAGATTATGTTACCTCTACATCATGCCTAATGAACAACAGCAATTAGAAAGTAAGTTAATATTAGGTTTTGTATTTTATTTAGGTTAAAAAGGGTTATATTAAATCATACTTTTAGCAGAACTACCACATATAAGTAATGTGATTACTAAACATTACAAAAGTAGTGACTGAGCTTGGTTGCTCATACTAAAATGCGATACTTCTAATTTAAAGTATACAGAATACAAAGTGTCGATGAACTGAATATTCACCTAAATATTCATCAGAATACAGCCCGAAAATTCATAAGCTTACTAAAGTTCTAGTCCTGAGTGTGACCATACTAGGAGGTAGAGCTTTTGGGAGGTAACTACATCATGAGAATGGAAGCTTCATATGTGGTACTGCTTGACTTATAGAAAAAAACACAAGAGAATTTTTTCCTTTCCTCACCATGTGAAGATGCAAGAAGTCAGACCCGTGACTTCCTCCAAGGAAGAGCTCCCCAGCAAAAACCCAAGCATCGTAGCACCTTGATCTCAGATTTCCAGCTTATTGAACTGTGAGAAGTATTTCTTGTTTCCATTACAGAGGCTCTGGCATTCCATCTCAGCAAAACAAACTGAGACATGAAAATATTGTCAATCCATAGAGAAAATTGCTTGCAATTCACTTCACAATGTCAAGTGACATAAAACCCATGTTCTAACATAACCTGTACACACAAAGACTTATAACAGCTTCATCTTTAATTGTCTAAATGGAAAAATAATCAAAATATCCCTCAGCTGAGGAATGGATAAATTCACTGTGGTATGTAACCTGAAATGAAGTACTATTCAGCAATCAAGAGGAATGAACTGCAAAAGCATGGGATATGTTTTATGTGTATTTTATGAAACAAAAGAAGACAGAGTCAAAATGCTCATATTGAATGACTGAACTTACATGAAATTCTGGGAGATGCAGAAGTATGATGATGATCCATTCAAAGCTTTCCAGGAATTAAATGTGCAGGGGAGCCTCACCGCCACTTCCCAGAGACTGCTGCACCCCTCTGTCTGCCACCACCCAACCAGGACACAAAATATCAGTCATGGATAAAAAGTGAAGGCCAAACTGGCCACAGAAGGCCAAACTGGCCAACCAGGCTGAGCGATATGATGACACAGCAGCCTGCATGAAGTCTGTAACTGATGAACAAGGGGCTGAATTATCTAACGAGGAGAGGAACCTTCTCTCCATTAGCTATAAAAATGTAGGAGCCTGTAGGGCATCTTGGAGGCTTGTCTCAATTGGGGAGCAAAAGAAGGAAGGTGCTGAGAAAAAGCAGCGGAGGGCTTGAGAATACTGAGAGAAAAGTACGACCGCGCTAAGAGATCTCTCCAATAGTGTACTGTCTCTTTTGGAAGAGTCCTTGATCCCCAATGCTTCACAAGCAGAGAACAGTCTTTTATTTAAAAATGAAGGAAAACTGCTACCATTACTTGGCCGAGATTGCTGCTGGTGATGACAAGAAAGGGATTGTGGATCATTACCACAAGCATACCAAGAAGCTTTTGAAATCAGCAAAAAGAAAATGCAAACAACATACCCTATCAAATTGGATCGGGTCCTTAACTTCTGTGTTCTATTAGAAGATTTTGAACTCTCCAGAGAAAGCCTGTTCTCTGGCAAAGACAGCTTTTGATGAAGCCATTGCTGAACTTGATATATTAAGCAAAGAGTCATACAAGGACAGCACACTAATAATGCAACTACTGAGAGACAACTTGACGTTGTAGACATCGGACACCCAAGGAGAAGAAGGTGAAGCAGGAGGAGGGGAAGATGAACTGGTCTTCCAACTTTTGTCTGCCTCATTCTAAAATTTACACAGTAGACCGTTCGTCATTCATGCCGTCCCACAAATAGTTTTTTGTTTATGGTTCATGACAGGTTTATGTTACTTCTTTTTGAATTTCTATATTTCCCATGTGGGTCTATGTCTAATATCAGGGGAGTAGAGCCAGTTAATATTTAGGGGGTTACCTGTTTTCATCTTGAGATGGTCAATATGAGGAAGTGGAATTTTTATACAAGTTGCAATTGTTTGGCATAGTACTTTTGGTACGTTGTGGCTTCATTAAGGGTCAATGTGAAAACTGATTTCATGTCTAAGCGAAGAAAACTGCCTGCGTATTGGTTTGTCCTGGTAGGGAGTACAGGGAATCATTGGTTACAGACACAGGTGTACTTATTGTGGGTACTTTAAGGACTGGAGCACCTCCGAGGCTGAGGTCAAGACACCCATGGGTCCTCCAGGTGTGGAGCCCGAGTCCAGGGAGTAGGCAGTCTCAGCATGCACATCTGTGCCTGCAGCTGCAGGGGTGTTCCTCCAGATGAAGTCATCACCCATTTACTCTGGATAAGGGCAGAAATAGTTCCCATTCCATTATCTGTAAAGTTACCTCCTGTTTGCTTTCATTATTTTTGCTTTTTTTGTATTTAAATGTTTTAGGCAACATAAGAACAAATGTAAAAGTAAAGATGCAGCAAAAATGAATTGCTTGGTATTCATTATTTCATGTATATCAAGCATAGCAATAAACAAACAAAAACCCATGTATTTGAGATTTTTAGGGGTTGTTTTTTGCTTTTGTGATTTTTTTAAATACTTACCCAACATGCATGTGCTATAAAAATAATCAATGGGGAAATAACTTAAAGCTGGATCCCTAAAAGAGTATATTTTACTGAATGTAAATTTTCAAATGAATTAAAAGAAATATTGAAAATAAAATACTAAACCACAATAGCATTGTATGCATTTCCTATAACTGCTATAACAAATCATCACAATTTTTTTAAATTTAATGCAAGGTCTATAAGGTCCATAAAGTCTCACTACACAGATTGGACTTACAGTGATCCTCCTTTTTTGTTTGTTTTTGTCTTTTTGAGACAAAGTCTCGGTATGCAGTTCAGGCTGACCTTGAGCTCACTTTTGTAGCCCAGGTTGGTCTCGAACTTGCACTGATCCGCCTACCTCAGCCTCCCGAGTGCTGGGATTACAGGCGTGCGCCACCGCGCCTGGCAATCCTCCTATTTTGAGCATGTGCCACCATGCCAGTATCCATCACTGTCTCAGAGCACCTCGGGGGTGGGGCTGGCAGAATAGGCTGGGGATCAAACCTCCCACCCCTGTGTCTGCCTAAGGAGGTGTTTTAATCTGCTGAACTATCTGGCTGGCCCACCACAAATCGGTTGGCTTGGGAAAATAAAAACTTATTTTGCTTAGTAAGTTTTTTAAAGTACAAGTATAATACAGTGTGCACCATGTCCTCATTCTTTTGATGCACTTTTGTCCCATTTCTACATTTTGGCCATTATCAGTACAGCTGCTATAGACATTTGTGCACAACTCTTTATATAAGCATGAGTTTTTATTTCTCTTAGGGATGTACCTAAAGATGGAATTTGGGAGTCATATAGTAACTCCTTATTTGACAGATTGAACATCTTCCGGTTTTACAAAGAGACTTCCCCATATTTTATTCCTTCCAGCAATGTATACATGGTCTTATTTCTCCACATCATCACTCACACTTATTTTGTGTTTTTACCACAGACATTCTGATGAGTGTCAAACAGTAAATAATTAAGGTTTGACTTGCTTTTCATTGGTGGTTAGTGATGCAGAAAGCTTTTCATATATGTCCTGGCCATTTGTAACATTTCCTGGAGAAAAGTCCTTGAATCATAAGGATGTTGATCGTCTTTGCAGATATTTTTTGTTATTTTGAACTGTTTTCTTTTATAAATGTTTATTAATACTTGATCTAAT
>PVJA010043829.1:0-16535 GCA_004027025.1 Myocastor coypus | reverse complement strand
GGACAATATGCAATATGTCAACTTTCAAAGAAAAGAAGGGGGAAAAGAAAAAAAAAAGTAATGTGGATTTAGAAAGGTTAATGTTTAATTGTTTGATCAATCTTATATACCTATATGTATTAATCTAAACTGATCTGATGATGAAAATATGTAATATAACCATTGTTAAATTTAAACAATAAAAAATTGAAAAAAAATTTAAAAAATTAAAAAAAAAAGAAAAATCTCACAGCACACAGAAGATGGCAGTGGTTCTTGGCAGAGGCCGTGGGTGTTATACTCAAAAATGTTTGTGTCTGTACTCACCAAAAGCAATTATTCTCAGTGGCATTGGCCATCATGCCTGATCATCTGATGTAAAGGAACTGAAAGAATGTATACATTTGCAAAAGAGAGACAGTACCAGGGGTTATTCAGGGAGCAAGGTGGGGCCTAAGGGAAGGCCAGGAGCCGTTCTGATGGACTGAGAGGATCTGCAGAGAGAAGCAGAGGGATGCGCATGTTTTATGGGCTCTCATCACATGCAGAGCTGAGGGAACAGAGAGAAGTTTGGTTTCCTAAAGACAACAGGACTCGTCAGGGACTGGATGCATGGCCACACCCAGAGCAGCTCACAGACAGAGCGGAAGTCTTTCAGCAGAGGGGCTGCTGGGGGCATGCGCCGGGTTCTGCAGCTATGCATAGTCCCATCTTAACATTTTAGGATTTAAGCCAGTGGTTTATATAATCTCAAGTTTATTGTTATAAAGGGCAGGCTTCTATTAATGACAGTGGATACTTATCGTAAGCGCCTGGAGATGGCTGGAGGCTCAGCCACAGCGTGTGTGAGTAGGAGTTAGGGATTCTAAGCAAAATAAAGGTCTACATGGAGGGGAAATGATGAATGACCCTAAAGACAAATGTCAGCAGTGTCTCATGTTTAAAGTTAAGGAGGTGATTTTCGTGTCTCATTGGATAGAATTTGGAGGACACATGAAGTATGTCGTCCAGAAGCTACATATTAAGAGAAATGAGTGGAGCATAGGATGCTTTCGAGAAGATGCTTGGGGTAGAGAAAGACCTCACAACAAAGGTCACTGGAAGACAAAGGGCATTTTTAACTGGTCAGAAAGAAAATATGTTGGGTTGATTAGGCTTATCTTGGATGACCCCAAGGGTTAGAACTGGGACAGCAGTGTAGTTGCTGAGGGTCAAATCTTCATAGGTAGTGATGGAAGACATTCTCAAGAGGGTGTTATGACACTGGACTGGGAAGCCTCAGGCATCAACGAGGTCTTTGTTGTTAGGATTATCCAGTCCCACCGATGCCTTTGGGAGGCGTGAACAGATGCACAGTAAATGCCGTCACCATGTACCATCCAGCGGAAAGGCCAGCCTATGAAACTTTACAGTGCGTCCTCATCTACCCTATTCACCAGATCTGGTGCTGTGCGACTTCTGGATCTTCCTCAAAGCCCAACGATCACGAAAGGTACAAGTTTTAAATCAACTCAGTACATGAAAGAAGCCACTCCAGAGAAACCAAAGCCGCTCAGGAAGGAGGACTTGCAGAACTGCTTCAGGAAACGGCAGGAACAGCGGGATGAGTGTGTTGAAAGCAAAGAGCATGGACTGCGAGGACCATTGCTGCCGATGTGTCTTTTACCGTAATAAATTAATTTTGACCTAAATACACACTGTGCCTTTCTGTCATACCTCATAGCAGCTTAAAAGGGAGAGAGAGTGCTTAAAAATATTCAGAAGCAGAAGTCCTTATGGAAAGAACAGCTAGTGACCAGTCAGTCCCTCGTGGCATGAATAAGTACCTGAGTCTTCAAGTTCACATTGAATGTTTAGTTTTGCTGTCTGCCCTGAGGGAAACTACAGTGGAAATCTTTAGCAAAGTCCACTGTGTAGAAATCTGTTGGGTGAGGAGCGTTAGTGTTAGATAGGCGAGGGGAATGGCCACTTTGTATTTGGGGATGCACACAGCGCACAGATTGTAAATAAAAAATCCCCAAACATATTAAGCATAAATAGAAATTCCTAGACTAAAAGTCAAAGGATAGGAAATGAAATTCTGTGCAATGGGAACCCCAAGCCAGGAAGGAGTAAGCAGTTCTGTCGTCAGATGAAGTGGATGTTAAACCAGAGCTGGTGAAAGGAAGCAACGGACAGTCCGCGTGGCTGGTGGAACTGTTCAGACTGCGAATGACCACGTAAGATCAGCTGTGAGGATGGCCAGTGCTCTGCAGAGAGGAGAGTCTTGTTCCAAAGGCCAGCTGTTCCTATTCTCCATGAGAAGGCCCCTTGGCCACTGCCGCTGAAGGGTTTCTGGCTGTTATAAGTCTGACTTCACTTTTTTCTTCATGCCTCAATTCGTGTTCACTTCTTGTTTTCTTCTGTGCAGAATTCCAGCCACTCCTCCGCTTTGTAAGTTTTCATTTGTGCCCCATGAGACTCAGAAAAGTTACTCAGTCATGAGCCAGACAGAAATCTGACCACTTGTTTGGGAGCTAAGAGGCAATTGCAGAAAGTTATACAAACAAGAGACTGGAAATGAAGTGCAAAGCCTCTATTGGTTAGTTTTAGAATTCTGTCCTGGCTCTGTCTTAGGTTTGCCCATTGATCATATGAGGGTCGAATGCACTTGAGTAGCTATCCCAGCTGTTCTAGGATGCATTACTGTACTCCCAAAGTGCAACGCTGTACTCCCACAATGCATCACTGCACTCCCACATTGCATCACTGTACTCCCACAAACATTCACCTTCCCAGCCAAGGCCGAGTGCAGCAGGACTAACAAGGGAGCTTGATGTTAGAAGACACCTGACTGCTTGGCTTGAGTAGGTAATTTTAAGGATTGCACAAGGTCTTGCTGAAACTTCTTTAGTCTTCATGGTCACCTAGAAGACTTCCACCTAGCCTACTTTCCTCTCCTTCCTTGGGCGGGGGCCCAACTTATGTCACTATTTGAATGCTCTCATAGTTTTTCCAATTTCTTCACTGCTTTCTATCATAGACTTTCAACAAAATTCTTGTATCTGTAACCTCACTCATCGTTCACTTCTCAGGAGATTTGAATTAACACATTTGTCTAGTCAAAGAGCAAAAGCTACTCTGCAGTCGACTCTAAGCCTTGGTAATCTCACCAGCATTTGGTTTCGCTCATGTACCTTATGTCAAAAGAATTGAATGAGAATGATCTTATTTGTAAAGGAAGGAAGTGGTGGTGGCTTAACAAGCAAATCTATAAAAGATTCACAAAAATTTTTATTGAGTTGTTATTACAGAGTCAAGTGCCAGAAGACCTTTGTCAAAACTTTACACATTACACATGCAGACCTAATTATTTTACTTGTAAGGATAGTGTCTAGATGCACCCATTTACCTATAAAAGCCTCGACTTTGTATTTTTCATAGTTGAACAAATACTCCCCATTGTTTAAAAAAAATGAAATAAAGAAAGAAAAACAAAAAAACTTTACACGTAACTGCCTGAGTCTGGTGTTGCATTTCTCACTGGCTTACACTATGAGAGACAGGACAGAGTGACCACACACTGGTTGAGCAGAGAGGGATTCTTTGATCTAATTCAGATTTATTCATCCTTGACCTTAGATCTGAGGAAAAGACTCAATATTATTTAGAAATTGTCTTCCTTCAGAGAATAGCAGGGTAAAAATACTTAGTTTGCTACAAATAATCTATTAAACTATGAGATAAATTTTTTTTCTTATCAGTTTGGCATATATTTAAAAGACTGAGTTTATCCAGGGTGGGTGAGGAGATAAGGGAGCAAGCAACTTCTTTATCCATGCTGGGAGTAGAAAGGGGTGAACACTTTTAGTAGGGTTCTATGAATATTAAAGATGAATATCGTACATGATCCACCTTGTGTGGGACTCTTCCCTACAAAAAAAAAAACTGCCTGGCAAGCTCAAGGTCCTAAATTCAATCCCCAGTACCACATGCCATGCTGGCCCCAGAACTCCTGGCATACCCAGAAAACAGAAGTGGTGATGCACACCTATAATCGCAGCACTGGGGAGGCTGAGACAGGAGGATTGCTACAAGTCGGAGCTGTGTAGTGAGACTCTGTATCAAATAAATAAATATAAAATAAATATTTGTAAAAGATCTATATGCAACTATGTTGCTCATTACAGGGGTTGTTTGCATGAGAATATAGGAAGTAATATCAATAGCCAGCAAGACAAGATGGGTTATATAAATTATAATGTATCCACACCGTGGAATATTATGTAGCTGTTAACAAGAGTGCTACTAGCCCTAGTGTAAATTAGACAAAGGTATCTGTCTTAGTTGCTCTTCACTCATTGCTGGGATAAATATGCAACACCCAAAATGAAGGAAGAAAAGGTTTATTCAGCTCACAGTTACTGGAGGTTTCAGTCCATATCCAGAAGGCTTCAAGGCTAAGTGAAACAGGGCAGAGAGCATCCAGTTCATGGCAGCAAGACAGCAACAAATGAGGACAGAGGCAACCAACCAGCCAAGGCAGCAGAGAGCAACAGAGAGGGAATCTGTTTCTCTGTCTCTTTTATATTACATTCAGGCTCTCTGCCTCAGGTTATCCACCTCAGACCACACCCACAGTCCCAGAAGTACTAAGATCCATAATCCTGCAGTACCTTAGTACATAATCCCAGTGGATCATGAGTTAGTCTCAAACTCTAGAAGTCCCCACCCCATGACTGCATGAGGCTTTGGAGGGACAACTAGACACAAACCACAACATTCTGCCCCTGGACTCCCAAAGTCTCATGCACATTCTTTTGTGCAAATGACATTTTAGTCCATCTCAAAGAGCTGCCAAAGTCCCAACAGTTTCAGCATTGCTGAAAAGTCCAAATCCCAAGTCTCCTCCACTTTCCAAGGCAAACTCTTCACTGTGAGCTCATATACAAAAGAGAGGTTAAATCATCCAACATTGAAAGGCACAAGATAACATCATGATTCCAAACATTGTAAACAATAGAAGAATATAAAACACTGGGACCAACACAAGTCCAAAATCCAGTAGGGCAGATATTAAATCCCATAGTTCCAACTGGAGCATCTGAAAAAAAACAGTCTGCACTGAGTTGTGAGCTCTATGCATCTCCACCTCTACAGCACTCTTGGTGGTATTTTGCATGGCTTTTCTCTTAGGCCAGCTTTCTTCCTCTTTGCAGTTTCCATTAGGCGATCCACGTTTCTGGCTTTTCCAAACTTCTGGAGTTTGCGCTGAATTGACTTCTCAATCTTTGTTTCACACACCGACCTCTTAGGGGCACATTTCCTGGCCTCTTAGGCCTTCTTCTGAAATCAAGGTGGAAGCCTTCTTAACCTCAGAACTCCTGCATTCTTAATGTGCCTAAAACCTACACCACGTGGATGATGCCACAGTCTGCTGCCAGCTGGAGTAGTAGCCAGGCTTCCTTCTCTCTTGGCTGTAGGTGTTGGGTGCCTGGATTGATCAACACTCTGACCCTGACTCTGAGGAACAAATTCTCTGCTGGCACCATTTTGGAGCTGGTGCTTAATCTCTACAGTTTTTGAGCAGAACAGAAATATTTTCTAGACCAGTCTTCAGTCAGGATTCATTTTGTGTTTCCTCGTAATTAAAGTTATCAATTTTGGGTGGAAATACCACAAAGGTGTTGTTGAGGAGGGGCACTTTTAATGAACCTTTAGCACTAGAACTTGTTATCATGAAGATGTATTTTGTGATTCAACTGGAGACTTTCGTACTAGAAGAAAAAAATCCCCTCTTATTCTGCAAATCTCCTTTCTCATTCTGGTGAGAAATGCCAGGATGTTGCTGACATCTTTGCAGTGGACATGATCATAGACCTATTCATCCCACCTTCCCGACCTTGCACTCTCTTGGATGCTTTGAAGAAAGCCTCGCAGGGGATAAAAGCCATCAGTTAAGTGAATAAGTATTTTAGAAACAGTTTTTACCACAGCAACTGTTTCACTCCTATTATTTCCTTTTTCTTATTGTTTGAAAGAGAATAAAAATAGTAACGAAGAAGAGGAAAAAAGAAGGAAGAAGAAAAGAGAAAGAAAAAAAGAAAGACATTAGAAACAACACAGATAGGCAGAGCACAGCTGCAGGAGTTTGTTCTCTGGTGTACCATGCTGGCTCTGCCCCTGGGTCATGCTGAGATGGCGATGGAGCCTAGGCATGGCAGTGGATGCCTGTAATCCCAGTGCTTGGTAGGCTGAAAACAGGAGGACCACTATGAGTCTGATCTATGTAGGGAGATCCTGTAGACCTTGTACTAAATACATAAAAAAATAAAAGAAAGAAAGAAAAGAAAGAAAGAAAAAAAGAAAGAAAGAAAGAACACAGAATTTCACTAAACAAAATGAGAGGAATTCAATGATGGCTGTTACATCTCATATTGTTGTCTTTACATTAGTTGTTCAGATTACCACATGTGAACACGAAAACTTGGTCAAAAATCATAAAAAAAATGAAAAAACAGAGAAAAACGAATTTAAGCATTATCTTCTCCTTTCAGCAGACCAGCAGAAGTCATCAGTAGTTATCCCAGTTATGCTGTGCATACACAGCTACGTTTCTTTTCCCTTCTTCCTTTGCTCCTTTCTCTCATCCTAGTTGTTCCTTCCCTTTGAATAGCTTTCTTTTCCTTTCACACTATCATGCCTTTCAGATTGTATTTACTCTTTCAGGTTCTCACACTAGGGAGTCAGTACAATTACTCATGAGGATCTGATTTACTTCACTTATGAGTATGGTCTCTAGTTGCATCCATTTATCTGTGAAAGCCTTGAGTTTATCTTTGTTAAATAACTGGTGATAGTCCATTGTATAAAAACAGCATATCTTTTTTTATCCATTCCTCAGTTGATGGGCATTACATCACAGCGAGGGCCAAAGACAAAAATCACATGACCATCTCAATAGTTGTAAAAACAAAAAAGCTTTTGACAAAGTACAATGGTCATTCCTGATTTAAAAAAAAAAAAAAATCCTACAGAATATCAGAATGAATGGACTTCACTTCAATCTAATAAAAGTCATCCATGACAAACCAAGAGCCAACATCATACTAAACAGACAAAAACTGATTTGGTGATTTGTGATAACTGTCAACTGGGATAGCTTTCTGCTGATTATACCAGCAAAGATCCCACTGCATTTAATACCAACATGACCCAACCAAAGAGAACACTGGTGCTCTCATGGCAGAAGGAGAACTTTCCAGCTTGACCACCAGCATCTCCAAGAGCTTCAGATGAATGGATGATTACTTTTAGATCCTGCAGCTAGAAGAGTAGTAAGTAGACCCAAGGCAGGTTCATTTCCACTAAGAAAAAGAAAGAAAATAAAGAGATTGGGCTGGAGAGATAGCTCAGGGGACTAAAGTGCCTGCTTAGGCAAGCCTAGGCAGGCACAGGGACCATGGTTTGATCCCCCGCACCACACACCATGCTGAGCTGGCCACAAAAATAAAAGAACAAAGAAAAAGAAGGAGGAGAAGAAGAAGAAGAAGAAGAAGAAGAAGAAGAAGAAGAAGAAGAAGAAGAAGAAGAAGAAGAAGAAGAAGAAGAAGAAGAAGAAGAAGAAGAAGAAAAAGAAAGAAAGGAAGGAAGGAAGGAAGGAAGGAAGGAAGGAAGGAAGGAAGGAAGGAAGAGAGAGCTTGGAAGAGGAGCACACTGGAGTCCAGCTCTAAGAACGCACGTCCTCCAAAGATGGGCTGTTTCCTTCTGGTCTTCTATCTTCTCTGGCATGGCTGCTGGTGGACCCTTTACAAAGCTTGGCCATTAGGCCTTTGGGCTCTGAATCAAACCTTCCACCATAGACCATGGTCTATGCATGCAACCGGAGCCACTGAGCTACTAAGCAGCACTGGGTTTTGCAACTGGAATGGGCCTTTCTGGAGGGTTCCCATGGGTTCTTGAACTCATGCCAGCCTCCTTACTCCATTTGCCACGTGGAGCCCATCATCAGCCTTGGTGTGGCAAAGCACTGCCTATAGGAAAGCTGAATTTGGTTCCTGGGCTGCTCGGCTTGGTTGTTTACAGTCGTTGGGCTCTTTCCTGCTCATGAATACAGGGCCACAGTTTAGCCCTCTCCTGGCACAATCTCCAGTCTCCTCTTCCCCAACTGGCTCCTCGAGGGGTCGGAAGCTGGCACACTCGCTTCCAGGCCCTTGATTCTCATCTTACTGTCAGATTTTCTCTCCTTCTCCTTAACCCAGAGACTCTGGGGAAGGCACTGTTTGGGCTGGAATTTGACAAGGCACAGGTGGTTTACCAGCTGCAAGTTCTTTAGTTCTTGTTGGCCGCCCACCAGCTCCTGGTCTTTTCACAGCTCTTTCTGCGGTGGAGGGGGGAGCAGGAAGGGACAGTAGGTCCTTGATGTTGGTGTTCAACACCAGCAGCTGTCTCAGGTTGGCAACGAGTCCAGAATATTCTTTGGGAAGGATTTTTTTTTTTTAATTTTCCCATTGATATTGGAGAGAGCTGAAGGGAGCAAGGAATATCCGATGGCTCTGCTGTGTCGTGGTCAGTGGCTGGAGTTAGAGACACCAGGCGCCTGCAGGCCCACACCCCTGCCGGCCAGCCCGGCTCCCGGTTCAGACACCTCGAGCCTCCACTCACATCGGGCTGCTAGGAATCCCCTGACACCACCAGCGTTGTCTCCCAAAATAGACGACAATAATCCTCTGCTCCGTCCCTCCAATGCTTCCTTTTTGAGGGAAGAAGAAAGGGTCTCGCGACTTGAAAGCATTCTTGCGTCTTCCTTGTCCTTCCCTGGCATCTTTTTGATAGCAATAACAAAACACTCGACCGAGCTGCTCGACCCCGGGGGTCCGTGCGTTCCCCATTCTTCTCTTGGGCTTCATTTTTGAATTTTAGTTTGAAAACACTAATGCGACCCCTTCCCTTCATGCCGCTTCAGCCCCTGTTCGGTTTCCTCAGATTTTTCCTTCTTGTGAGATCCAGCTTGAAAAGCCTGGGCCTCTCTGCCCTTGATGTGTGAGGATGCGCGCCTCCCCTATTAATGTGGGCCCAGGGGCAGGGGACACTGAAGTGGCCCTGTCTTGCCTCATGCCTCTCCCCTCACCGTCCTCTGATCTTCTGTTCATTTCTCCATGTCCTCCGCCTCCCTAATCACCTTGGCCCTCAGCATGAGACGCTTAACTGGAATCTCAGCTGGCTGAAACCAAGGTAGCCTAGTGAAGCCCCACAGAGGGTGAAAGCGGACATCACCGAGGCCTGCACATATCTCTAGGGCCTCGAGTGTCCCTCCTGTCCCTCCTGCTCCTTTGCAACCGTGCCCAGGGCTGATCTGGCTCCGGATCCCTGAGGCAGGCCCCTGAGCATCTTTTGGGACGTTTACTCTGCAGCTCCTTCCGTGTCCCTCCCACCTGTCATGTGTCCCGGGGTATTCCACTTCCTTCCCAGCTCCCACTGGCGAGAGCATCACAGCAGGCGCCTCTCGAGTGTGTGGGAGCTGAGTCAGCTCTCCCCGTGCTGAGCTGGCTCTCACAGAGCACACAAGGCCGTGCAGCTCTTCCTGGCACTGTGCTGATGGTGGTCCACCGCTTTCTGTTTGCTGTGCACACAGAGCTTGCCTTGAAACGCAAATAGCCTGCGATGGGATGCTGGAGGCTAGGCAGGTGGAGATGCGGAGCGTGTGTTTGGGGATGGCGCGTGAGACTGGGAACACAGCACGGGCCAAGCGGGAAAAGGAAAGCTGGGGAAGTTTTTGCTCCTGGGTTTGCTTGGGAGAGGACGTAGGGATGCTGTTACGTGGTGAGGTACAGAGTCATCGCCAGAAGTACGGACACCCCTTCTGAGGCCCAGTATAAATGCATTTCGGATTGCCTGCCACACTAGATTTTCCAAATTTTTTGTAAAAATCTTCTTCAACCAGAACAATCAGGAATGGATACCATTTGATTCGGCCAGAACCGTCATTCTAAAAAAAGGAAGATAGTTCTTGGTTTATACATCACTGCAAAGGATTCATCATACTTAGGGGATGCCGGATACACCTGTCAATTCAATTGAGAAAATATGTGTCTTTCCTAGCTGCCTTTGTGTGCTCCAAGGGCCCAGGCATGCTAATCTTCAGCAATATTCTTTTCCCAATAAGGGCTCACATCCAATCTGAATGCTAAATAATGTTGTCACGAGGTTGCATGGGCACTGGTTAAGATCTATGCCCAAACTATAATGAATCTCTCTTCTCCATAACTGTTATTGTGGCCAAAATTGGTGAGCAGCCCATCCTCAAGGGAGCAGGGGGAGGAGACCAGAATATTGTGTTGGATTCTGTCCTGGACATATCTTCGGCTAGACTCCTGGAGCAGTTTAAATCAAGGGCTGGGCTGAGCAGGCCTGAATGGCTTTGTGGTGACAGGTTTATGGAGGGAGGCCTAATTACACCACGGTAATTTGTAGTATGACAATATCTTTTGCTCAAGATCTCACAGTGAATTTCTGCCTGGATATGGGGAAAAGAAAGGTCCGTGAGTGACAGAGGTTGTTCTCAGTGTCCCAGGAAGGAATCTCGGGGCTGCCCAAGAGGAGCCCACCTGACGTCTGTTAAACAGTTTTGATACCTAGCCATGTAATTTTATCTTATTCGAGTGCCACAGAATTTTACAGTGTAAGTAGGAAAGAGGAAACAGGGCCATGGAGGGACAAGACGAGCTCCTCAAGGCCGCGGGCAGCAGTAGGGCGGGTTTTTATGGATTTCCTGCGAATTAACACAGCCTGTGTAGAACTGAAGCGAAAACATTCCAAGCAGTGAGGAGGAGAGAAGAAAATCTCGAAATACCGTGGCTCTGTTTTTAATGACTGAAACATAAGATTAATCAGAGGGACCTGGAGATTGGTGTAGGTGCAAAGCATTGAAACGTCGAAAGCGAAAGCGTCAGCATTATACAGAAACCTGGCGCTCCCACATCACGGTTCAGTCTTGACCAGTGAGTATGTTCTGTGGGTGTGGAACACTGGTGACATGCTAGCTGTCTGCTGACCAAGGTCAAGGCCCTGAAAGAATGGCGATGTTGGTGGGTGGAATCCCTGTGAGCCCTCCTGGTCTTTCTTCCGTGGGCACAGAGAGAGTTCCTGACCTGCCTGGTGAGACTGCCATGCCATGTGGCAATCCACCTGCCAACTGCACCGGGAACACACTTCCGGTTGGGATGGTGGTGAGTAGCATGGAAGGTATCACCTGTAACAAACAAGGCCTGCCTGGCTGGGTGTCAAAGAGGCCGAGGTCTGTAATCCCAGAGACTCTGGGCAGTAGGGGCAGGAGCTTGCATGTTTAAGCCCAGCCCGGACTATTTATTTACTTAAAATCTTTTAAAAATATATTTGGTACAAGGTACAAAGCCTTGCTCTGAAGCTTAGACTCATAGTGATCCTACTGTCTCAGCCTCCCCAGTGCTGAGATTTCAGGTGTGTGCCCCCACACGGCCTTTGTAGCTGGCTCAGCATGCCTAGGGCAAGGCCTGCATAGCAGGTGGTATTGGGCATCAAATCTGGGTCCTTGTGCTTTCCAGGCAGGTGCTTAGACTGCTAAACTTTCTCCTGCCCAAGTCCAGGTGATTTAGCAAATGAGCGAAACTCTGCTTCAAAATAAAAGACAAATAAGAGCCTGGGAATGTCACTCAATGTGAAGGCCCTGGTTCAATCCCCAGATCAAAAGCCAAAATGCAAGCTTGTCTTGGCTCTTCGTCTGTGACTCTTGCTTATAATGGGCAGCATCTGTGTCTTTCAGGAGGAGTGGATCAGTGGCTCGTGGCTTGTGGCGTCTTCTTTCAGGGTCCCAGCAGGACTCTGCGCGTGCTGATGCTCATAAATATCTGCCAGCATCCGTGGGATGGCTTTATGACTCCTTGGCTTTTTGAGATTTCTTTCGGAAATGGATTTTAACAGACAACTGACCTGTATCGTTAGTTTCAAAGCTTCTCCTTTTCATCCTTCCACCTCTGTCTCTAAAGATCAACACGCTGCCACTTAAAAACAGGTTTCATTAGTACATATCTGCAGCCCATAAGGATTCCATTTATTGCGGCGAGTTGGCACATGCTCAGGACACATCTCAGTTCTTTCTACTCCCTCCTCCTCTCTGTCCATTGCTCGGGTCTTCTCACGCAGCCGTTGTGGAGAGGAAGCCCGTACCTCCTGCTAACTGGCCCAGCAGGATGAAACGCGATGGCACAGGCGTTTTGTCCTCTACTACTTAAATATCCTGGGATGTCCCAGTAAACTCCCAATATAATTACACAGATTTGGGCAACTTCAAATACCTTCTTCTTTCCTAAGGAGTAAACAAAGATGGAAGAGTTTCCCATTGTCAAGGAATTCAGTCCTGTGCTCCTGGCCTGTACGTGCCCCGTGTCCTACTTGAGTGGGCAGATGGTGGGAGGCAGGTTCGAGGACCCACTGCGTCCCCCTACCCCAGGCTGTTTAACCACATGGATTGTGAGGAAAAGCACAAACTGCAGGCTTGACAGGTTCTGCCAGCGCCCAGGGGGAAGGCGACAGCGCACTCCTAAGTCAGAAGAGAGATGGGTATTGAATAAATCACAACAAATATGGGATCTGTCCTGCAAATGATATGAAAAATTAAATATAGAGCGGAGTGAAGACAAGGCTTCTCAGATGACAGAACGGTACTGAGGGGGAGCAGGGAGGGGTAGAGGGGAGGGGAGAGGCAGCTGGGAGAGGGCGCGGGGTGCCAAGGGGGCGCAAAGGAAAACACTGATGCTGCAGAGTCTGAATGGTGACGCGATTCTCTCATCCAGATGGCACTTTTTGAGAGTTGCCCTTGTATTTTCAGATCGAACAGACTTTGCTCAGATGCTGTTATTCGTGTTAGAACTTGGGGCTCTGGCCCTGTGCTCTCACCAGTGCGGACACAGGGATTCGGGGTAAGTGCAGGGATGGCCCCCGGGGAAGCCCATCCTGCCGCTGCCCGCTGCCCGCACCCTGGGTTCTCCCCAGGGTTTCTCTTGGGATTTGCTTGGAAAACAAACACCTCCCCCTGGGTGCCCTGCGTAGGCACTGCCTGCTGAGGACAGGAGCCTGGTTCCTAACTGCTGGGCTGGAGTCAAGGGAGGCTCTTTTGCTCTTACTGGAGCCTGCCTGCTAAGTGGATAACTAAGGCTGGGCCCTGGGAAGAGAGTGAGCTAGAGGTACTACGAGGAGCGGCGGAGACAGCTGGGCGTGCAGACCACGAGGTTAGCTCTCCCTGTGAACAGGACGAACACATGCCCCCAGGTGGCTCCTGTGATAAAGTCATTGCGCATCCTGGAGATGCATCAGGGTTCTCCCCAAGGTAAGTCAGTGCTGAATAGCTTTCCTTAGAGCATCTGGGGCAGAAGCAAAGTCCTAGGAATCTTCTCGCATCTTGATTCTGGAATCCAGGGGATGTCAAGCGAGTTTGAGGGGGCGGGGCAGGAAAACTACCTTCCAGACTGTTCTACGCTCCCTAAGACTTCCGGATGATGATTTGCGTCATGTTCCTTTGTTCAGAGACGACGCCTGCGAGTCAAGGGTGAAGCTCCCTCTTGGTTTTAGTTGTCACCGATGTCTATTTATAGCCAAGGCCAAATGTGACCTCATCCTCCAGGTTCTGCAAGCTCAGCAAAGTGCGGCCGGGTTCGCCCGGCCGCAGGTCTCTGAGGAGGACTCCAGATGCCGTGACGCGTGTGGTCAGCAAGGCCAAGGTTGTTCTCTCTCTGCAGCGCCTCAGATGGCTTCGGCTCAGCACACCTCAGGGCAGGGGATGGGAGGAATCGCCTCTGAAGTCAGGGTGAATGGGAGCGCAGCGTCTCCCTACGCAGGAGCCCCAGCCGGTGTTCCTTTGCTTTCCTTCTTCCTTCAGTCTCCTGTTCTCAGCTTTCTCCCTGCCCTCCTGCTTTTTGAAGAATGAAGTAGCAAACGGTGAAGCCTTTGGGTAACGCCCGGTGAGGCCGTCCTCAGAGGGCCACTCTGCTGAGCTTTTCTGGGGATTTCAATAGCACCAAGGTCCTTTCTCCGAAGTATTTGAATCCTGGAACTGAGGCTGACCGTGTAGCTGAGACAACGACATTGTCGTCTGGGGAGGAGCTACTGTGTTACTGTGTCTCTTGGGCCCCTTGTCCAACAAATCACTACGGTGCTGTGTGCGTGTCAGGCTTCCCCAGATGTTACCCAGTGTCTATTTTCCTGGAGTATTTTTACATCTTTAGTATGAGAAAAACTGACCTAGCGATGAAGCTGGGGCTCTGAAGAGCCGCTCTCCCCTCCCCACATGGTCTGCTTCACTGAGCCAGTGACAAAGCTTCTTTCCTTTAATTCAAGTTTTGTGTTGAGCTGGGGATCCTTTCCTTCACATTGCACTTCATAAGTATGTGCCCAGCCTGAGTGAAGCAGAGCATCTCCAACTTGACCAGTCAAGGGGAATAGTTAGTTGATTTAGTTCATTCAGTTGAAAAATCTGCTCAGCCAATTGCCCAAAACCTCAGCTATGAAGCCAGGGGCTGTGGCTGCCCACCAAAGTGGTCAGGGAGGGGGATTCTGTGTGCAGGTTTGCATGGAATGGCTTCCACGGGAGTTACCACTGCTCACCCGCTGGCCAACACAGAGTAAAATGTAAGCTGCACTGAGAACCTGCTGAAACCTGGGCAAACAGCTTAGGAGTGCAGGCATTCTGCAGCACCGGGGGAAAGCCTGAAATCCTGAACATGAGAAGAGGACGATGTTTTGCCTTCAGTTTTTACCAGTGAAAGTTGTATTTCCAAAAACTATTTAAATCGGATTCACCTCACAACGACGACGACATCTTCTAAAATGAAGCCCCTTGGGATTTTCTGTTGTGCACTTAAAGTTGAGTTTTCTTTCTTTTTTTTTTGTCTTTTTGAGACAGGGTCTCGCTATGCAGTTGAGGCTGGTCCTGCGCTCACTTTTGTAGCCCAGGCTGGTCTCGAACTCGCACCAATCCTCCTGCCTCAGCCTCCCAAGTGCTGGGATTACAGGCGTGAGCCACCACGCCCGGCTTTAAAGTTGAGTTTTCTAACATGAACGGAACCTGAGACACAGGTGAACAAAAGGAGCGAAAATGGCAGCACAGAAACAGCAGCAGCACAAGCGTCCCTTCCTGCCCACCACTGCTGCAAGTGAAAGTCCCGAGCACTTCTTCGATTTCATTTCTGGTTACTGCAGCAAAACCCTGCAGCTGGATGACAGTGCGGACGCCATGCTTCAGCCCAGCATGCTACCCACCACCAAGGGATTGCCAGCCCCAGCAGGAAGGCCGGGCTCTCGCAGAAACCCTGGCCAACCTTTAAAAGCATAGGCATCCATGACACTCTATCCTGTAAAAAAGAAATGAACTGGAAGCTGCCCATCGGGCTGATCAGCAGGGCCAGCTGAGTTCTGAGTTTCCTTCTCACCCTCCACCAAATGATTTGGCTCCCAAGACTGTGTCTGCTGTTTCCCCTTGCATAAATTCAAAATCATACAGTACCTAATTGTAATTTTCTTACTTCACCCTTTCCTTGTAAAAGTCACCTCATTTTGAGATAAACCTGGATATTTAACTCTCCTGGTCATCTCCCTTGTCTATCAGTGGATATGTTTTTTAAAAATTAAACCTTATTTCCATATTTACCTGAGCAGAGCATGAATAGTTCTTAACCAGATAGCAGTGACTTTTGCATATTTTGCAGTGTGGGATTAATACATTTATGTGATCAGGAGCGAATGTGCACGCTTGGGTTTTTGCTATCTTGGAGCAGTGGTCTCCACAGATCAAGAGGTCAAGGATCTTTCGAGTTTTTTTTTTGTATTTTTGAGACAGGGTCTCACTATGCAGTTGAGGCTGGCCTTGAACTCACTTTTGTAGCCCAGGCTGGTCTCGAACTCGCACCAATCCTCCTGCCTCAGTCTCCCGAGTGCTGGGATTACAGGCATGAGCCACCACACCCGGCAAGGATCTTTCGAGTTTACAGAGTGATTTCAAGGGGGCAGTAGCTTCCTGTGTCTACGAAATGTCATCCATGTACAGAATGAATGTCACATCATACAAGGGGTCAGGTGGAGGTTCTTACCCTTGAAGAGGAGGGAAATTTTTCCTAGACCATATAACTTCAGGAGTTTAGTCCTAGGCTTTTGTCCAGTTTTGTTTAAGAGTTAAGACTCTGAGCTTCTCACTGGCAGAACACAGACAACTTTGTTTCCAGCATTTGGCTCCTTGACTCAACAGTTACAATACATTTTTACCTGGGTATGTGTTTCTGTGTATTTGGTATTTAGTGCCACGTGTGTATGTATAAACAAGCAGCAAAAGTACTCCAACATTTACCTAAGGTCAGACAGTAATTTCTAGCAAGTGTTAATGAACTCCTTGGAGTTTTCAAAAGAAGCAGTTGCTTAATGAAAAATGACTGTTGCTTCATTCTATTCCTGGACAGACAAAGGCAGGCAGGATCTGCCCATCTTCCAGCATACTAGGCCGACCCTAAACCTTACCTGTTTATATACTGCAAGTAGACCTTAGTGACGACAGC
>PVJA010043828.1:0-16530 GCA_004027025.1 Myocastor coypus | reverse complement strand
CTTTTTTCTATGCAACATTAATAGGGAGGTGGGTCATGCCCACACACTGCACTCTATAGAATGATTGTGAGGACAATATGCAATATGTCAACTTTCAAAGGAAAAAAGGGGGAAAAGAAAAAAAAAAGTAATGTGGATTTAGAAAGGTTAATGTTTAGTTGTTTGATCAATCTTATATACCTATATGTATTAATCTAAAGTGATCTGATGATGAAAATATGTAATATAACCATTGTTAAATTTAAACAATAAAAAATTAAAAAACAAAAAAGAATCTTGGATCAAAATTCACAGAAGTCCACATCTAACAGTTAAAGATGCAGCCATTAGATAAATGGTCAGCATATTCCAGATGAAATAAATTGCAAACCATTGCTTACAGTATGTTGGAGAACTCTGGCTCTGGTGGTGTGTGAGAATGTTTTCCCTTGGTGAGTAGATTTGGAGAACAAAGTGCCTACGAGGAATCCCAGAGTGGTATTGTGAGATAGTGGAGAAGATAAAGATTTAGAATCAGATAAATTTGAGTATTACTTCTAAAAATTGTAAACCTAAAATTGGATGTTATTAGTTACCCAAAGTCACAGGTTCTTTTTCACTAAAAATGGGGCAGATAAAATCTTCACATCCATGGAAATGTCCAACACACACACACACACACACACACACACACACACATATGCACATATATGCACACACACTATTTATTTACATGTAATCTCCAAAATTAAAAGATGGTGTAAGACCATCTTCCATCTCCCTCTCTTTGTCTTTCCTTTCTCTTCTTTCTATGTAAATTCTAGTTTATTTATAAATTCAAATGTGATATATTGATGAAAATTTCCTTCAGTAAGTAAACCTATTAGAAAATAAAATTAAAGCAGCACCTGATATTCTGGGTTTATCCCACAGCAGAACCCATATTTCCTGAGTGAACTGAGGTCATCAGATTTTCCTCTGTTACCTCAGGAAGTTCCTACAATGCAACCTTCCTTTATCACAGTTACCCTCTCCTTTAGCTCTTCTCTAGTGAATATTGCAGTGTAAGAAGTTTGGAAGCTGTTTTCAAGGCATATTCAGCAAAAGTAAGCACCAGGATTGGTTATAATATTTCACATACCTATTTTGATATTTTCCCCACCTTTGGGAAGTGGAGTTTATCTTGCAGTTTGTGGCATGGCAAGTATAATTAGTGGCAACTGTTTGATTTCTTTTTAATTTATATTTTTATTTCTTGGAGGTGTTGGATTTTGAATCCAGGGTTTTGTGCAATGTGACAGAGCCTGATGCCCATCAGCTGCTGTCTTAGTTATTTCTCTGTTTCAATCTAACATAAAAATAATGATTTATGACATAGATTTAACAAAACATGGTACAGATATCTGTTATAGTTAGAACAGGCAAGCAGGTAACCATCTTATACTTAACAAATTTTATTAACTTTAAAATTCTATGGTGTGGGAACAACCACTTTCTGGGCCCCCTTCTGTCTCTCTCAGACAGAAGCTTTATTTTTCCTTCAGAGTTTTCTCCTTTTAACCTTTATTGTTCCTAGAATTCATTCCATAATTTAGAGAATACAGCTTGACTGTTTGGACATCAGTCATGTTGGGAGTTTCTTTCCCAATATCATTTGGGGTCTTTGCCCAAGATAATTGCACTGAGGTGAGAGTTTGTTATAGTTTCTTAGATCTGAGATTGTTACTTGTTTAGGTAATCAAGGTTTGGAATTAAAAACTCTTGCGATGTTCTGTCTTGGCTCATTAGCTGCATCAGTTTTGTCCCACCTCATCCCCATTCTGTGTTTTGCCATTGGATCAATATTACCTAAGCGTCTATAGTTATAATCTATTAATTTCCACCTTACGCCTACCTCACCTCATGGCTTTGCTCAGGAAACTCATTTGAGAAGAGGGCTGGTGGACTGCTCACTTTCTGAGTCCTCTACTGTTCTTCTGAAACAGTAGATTTCTTTCTCTACAAAAATTCTTACTAATCTTAAAAAAGAAAAGGAAAATGAAAAGAAAGAAAAAGAATTCTACGGCATTGTGAATCAATTGAGTCATATTTTCATATATATATATACATATATGTATGCATATATATTAAGATACAAGTAAAGGGATATATGTTCTACTTTTCAATGACTTAATATTTATTAATCACATTTAAAACTATATGTATGAATCTAGCTTCAAAGAAATGTTCCCTGTGTCTTAACTGGTCAAGCCGTTACTGTGACTCATCCAGATGGCTGACACTGACAAAAGTTCTACAAAGCACTGTACATGTGATTTGTCTGACCTTGTCGGATACAAAGTTACATGTTTTGTTATCCAAGTCTCGCTTTAACTTGGCCTTAACCACCCAGCAGGAAAGTATAGCCATGAGGTATAAAAAGTAAAGCCAGATTAGTCTGCTGAGCTGTAAAAGGCTCAAGTCAACAGCTTCTGACATTGCCAATTCTGCTGATAACCCACCGCTATTATGGACTATTCAGCTATACATACAATTACTTTCTCTTAGTTCAATGAGAAGAAATATTTGTACCAATAGTGTTTAGAAAAGTTACCATGTCTACATCTTGTACTTTGAACAATTACTATGAAGACAACAAAATGCATTGTATTAATTATTGTAGCCATCCTACTAACATATTTTGAAACTGTCAAAAAAAATAGAAGTAATAAAATTAAAAAATAAAATATTTTCAGAGGCTAGAGAGGGTTAGATAGCTCAGTGTCCAAAGCGCCTGTTTATGTGCAAACCTGATAGCTCAGTGAACTAAAATGTTTGCTTAGGCAGAGTGCAGAAGCCAGGGTTAGATCTCCGGCCTGCTGTGCCAGTCCTGCAGCCAAGGTGCACTAAAATGATAATAGAGACTGGGCATGGTGGTGCATGCTCCTGTAATCCCAGCGCTTGGGAGGCTGAAAATAGAAGCATCACTATGAGTCCAGTCTACATGGTGAGACCCTGTGGACCCTGTACACCTTGTCCTAAATACAATAAATAAATAAATAAATAAATAAATAAATAAATAAATAAATAAATAATAAAAAAAATAAAACATCTTCTTAGACGAGCTTAGGCAGGCATGGGAGATCACGGTTCAATCCCTGGCACTGCATGATTCTTCAGCCCTGCCCTCAGAGTAGGCTGAGCTGGGGACCCTCCAAAAAATGTTTTCAGAAGTTATAGGTTTGCAGCACAGAAATATGTTGTTTCTTACCTGCAGACAGTTTGTATATTTATGTATTATTTTGCAACTTCAACATGCAAAAGCATATATTTATAACAAACACTCTAGAACAAAGGGCAAAATTATGAAGTATGCTCTTCTTAAATTAAGTTAAATTAAAATGAATAAAACTCAATAAACTACTTTTAAAAATATAAAAACAATGAACAGAGTTCTTATATTTGGGCATACATCATTACTGATGTACATTTCTGTATTATTCATATATTTTTACACAATCACAAGTTATGTATTATACATACTTCATTGATTCTAAGACAAATTGATTTTAAACTTCTCTGAAAGTACTTGACTTATAATTGATAATATAACTATATTTCACTGAGGTTTTTTTTTTTGGTCTTATACCATAAATAACAAAATGTTAGATAAAGTAAATAAAATAGAATTATAAAAGAAAAGAGGTAAATTTTGTATAGGTGGGCATGCATTAGACTGTTCTTCATGGCAGGAAATAAATTACTCTTCTAGAAAACATAATCAGGACCATCTACTACACAGTAATTATTACCTTCAATACCATCAAAATTACCCTGAATTTCTATCTAAGTGCACAAAAATGCTCAGCGCATGCTTTGAAGAACCATGTAGTACTCAAGATATGAAGGATTTTGGTGCCATGGAATGGAATAGCAACATAGAACAAAAAATGCAGGTGGCAATAATAGGCTAGGTGATAGTTTTTCAATCATTAATATTATTTTTTTGTACCCAACTTTGGGTTAAAAGTTCAATTTCTTGCTGAAAAGAAAAAAAAAAAACTTATTTTTATTTTGTATAGAATACCATAAAAATGATGTTCTCTAAACAATTTTTGTAAATTTAATACTCAAATTGAAAATGAACCCTCAATGTATATTGATAATATCATCAAAATACATATAATTTTATTTTATTTACTTTTTGGGGGCTGAAAGGGCCACAGGTATTCAAGGTCTTACTACTAATCAGACTCGTAGTGATCTGATGCCTGTGTACAGCCTCCCGAGAGCTGGAATCACAGGTGTGCACCACCATGCCCAGTCTCAAATGATGTCTCAGTGCACCCAGGGTCAGGGATGGCATAGCAGGCCTAGGGATCAAACCCTGGCCCCTATGCCTGCTTGCAGGCACTTTAATCCACTGAGCTATTTGGCTGGCTCTAAAATACATATAATTTTAAAAGTAAGAATGTTCTAATCAAAAAGTTGTGACATTATTTGTCAAACTTTCATAATTTAAATAAACTATACATTATTGGGCCTGGCAGGATGGCTCAGTGGTCTAAAGCGCCTGCTTGGGATAGCTTGGGTGGCTTCAGGGACCGTGGTTCAATCCCCAGCACCACATGCTGTGCCAGCCCTGCCCTCAGGGCAGGCTGAGCAGGTCATAAAAATAAATAAATAAATAAATAAACTATACATTATTAAATATTGGAAGCATGAATCAATTAACATGTCCCAAAATCTAGCTTTCTCTAGCCAGGCATGGTGGCACACGCCTGTATTCTCAGCACTTGGGAGGCTGAGGCAGGAGGATTGGTGTGAGTTGGAGACCAGCCTGGGCTACAAAAGTGAGCTCAAGGCCAGCCTGAACTGCATAGTGAAACCCTGTCTCAAAAAAATCTAGTTTTCTCTTGGTATTGGAAAGCTTAGAAGCTCTTTTTTTTTTAGTAAACAACTTAGAATTTATTTGGAAAGTGGGAAATAAAAAGTATCATTCTAATATTTATTAAAAATATTAAGAAATTAGAAAAATTAAACTACAAAAAAGATAGTATAAGCTATTTTAATATCTTCAAAGTAGTTTATTTATAGAATGAAGCATGTATTTTTTGTTAAAAATGAGATGGCTAAAACAAACAAACTTGAATAAAGAAAAGAGCCAGTGTCTTTATAATAGTATCAAATTACCCACACTGTGTAAAATAAAATATTTTTATATTAAATCTGTGCGTTTTTAATTACGCATATTAACCATGTTTGGTTTTGTGTAATTAACAATAAAGAAAATAATTACAAAACACAACGTATGAGTCAGTAGAACACTACAGTGAGAGAAAGTTAGTAAATACAAAAAAGATGTAAAGGGAAGTGGTCCAGCCCTCTTGGAGATCCTCTTCCTTAGCTCATGTTCAGACAGCATAAGGGCATCACTTGGCTGATGATTAATTGAGTTTTTATCTTTAGGCAGACAAAGGGATTCTGGAACCAGAGCTTGTACAGAAATAGCTCTCTGCACATGTAGACGTTTCTTGCACAAGCCATAGAATTCATGCGATCAGCATCTCCCCCCTTTCTGCTTAAGTAATGACGTGACTTTGCTTATGTTGGAAGTCTCCCGCTAGAGAAGCTGGTTCAGGTCGAATCATTAGCATTGGAGCCGGCAGCGGTGACCTCATCTGAGAACAGGGCCTTCTTCCCAGCCTTTGATGTGCTGTCAGGACACCAGTTAAGTCCAAGGCTTCTTGGCATCAGGCTTTCATTTGCTATCATGGAGACGAATTGCATATTCAGAACTAGGACAGATAATGTCTGTCTGTTACCTGTCTTGTGAAGTGGCTGGAGGCGCTGTCGAAAGCCAAATAATCAAAAACCAAATTATGATTTGTCAGCTTCATTATGTATCTGGTAATTTGCCTCATTCATAGTAAGTGTTTGGGACATTTCTGACTGGATGTTAGACATTTATTCTTTGGTCAATAAACCTGGTTGCTTCATGTACTCCGGGAGAGCACTTGTTAGCAGCATGTGGGAAGTGTTTCACCTACCGCTTAGAGAAATATTTGGCAGCCCTACAGGTTCAGAAACTATAGCACGAGAAGACAAAGTACTAAGATCACAAAGATGAACATTTTCCATAGCCCTCAATTCACAAACATCTTGCACTACTGTGTGTCCTGTGTGTGTGAGAGAGAGAAAATGTGTGTGTAACTTTAAAACATGGCACGGTATTTAAAAAGTAACAAGAAACCTTGCAAATTGCAATTCAAAGTGGATTTATATGGAGCAGCAGTGCAAAGCCCTGTTTTAGGAAAAATTAAGAACATATGTGGGCCAGCTCAACTCTAACGGGCAATGAATTGCTTTAGTAAAACCACACATATCAGTATTGTTAATCTTAATGGTTACAAGTGACCCATGTTTTAATAATCCAGACCATCAGTGGAGGACAAATCCCTTTTTCTAATTAAGGAGGTTTGACCACAAGAGGGAGTGCCTTGCCAACTGTTTACTTATCCTCAACAGCTACTACAGGCCTGAATTTACAAAGAAAAATACCTTCAGATGTATCTCGTTCTTTCAGTGCTTTAGGGGTGAGAAAATGATGAACATCTATTTAAATTTAGATCTTCATGAATTTTTAGAATGAAATATAATTTGCACTGTGAGATTCTCAGGCTGGCTTACCAATCATTTTCCGGGAATGAATGATGTGCTATATTTTTTTAAAAGAGGCTTCCGGATTTGCACCTGCAAACTTGCATTGCTACGCCCGTTTGTGAATAAAAGCCACACTGACATTCCAAACATCCTTGGAACACATAGATCTTGGCCCTGGAAACCAATTTACTAGATTTGTATGAATGAGGACACTTTTAAAAGCCATGTAACTCAAGGCACACATTTTGTTGAATTTGGTACCCTTGATGGATAGTGCAGGACAAGGTGTGCTGTCGAAACTAAAATAACAACAACAACAACAACAACAACAACAACAACAACAATAATAATAATAATAATAATAGAAAATTTTAAGGGAGAAAGGGTTAAAAGCCCAGTTTATAGGCATCTCAGAATGTTAAGTTTCAGCGATTATCCTTGTTAAGGACCTAATATGCCCAATGATTCAACAGTGAGAAAGTTAAAAGCCTGTCCTACCTCATACTAATTTGACCTAACATTTGTAACTCAAAGCATTCCCTGTAAGGGAAATATTGTCATTGTCAGTGAAATATTGGTTAAATTAGGACACGCTCTTGTTGTGCAGCATTACTACACAGCCTTTTCCCACTTAAGCTGTAATACGATTGTTTTAGAACTCCTAGATGGTCCCCTAAGAAAGTCATTTCTGCAGTGACTACCCCTAAAGTATTCTTCACGGCATTTTGAAGTCACGCCCAGTGGTATTTTTTCCTCACCTTATCATTAGAGCGAGAGTTGCATCCATATCGAGACATGCGGGCACCCAGGCACTGCAGCAGTCTGTACTGTGATCACTAATAAGGGTGACAGGAGTAAATGCAGTCATTTTGGCAAAAGTTATTTGGAGAAAATGACTGTGTCCCACATGCACTCCTGTTGTGCTTTTATGGCATTGGCTATAAATACGGGATGCAAGCGAAGAAAATACCAGTGATTCTTTCTGTTGTTCCCTCCCACCCCCTATGGTTCTTAGGATTGTATTATTTTAAACCATTTTTGACACGTTTTCCTCCATGAAGTCATGCATTTTTAAGAGCTGCTCTTTTTACAGTAACTTGAACTGACAAGGAATGCAGGCTTCTCTAGTGACCTAACCAAGCCTGAGCTCACCGAAGGGTTTCTCTCTCCCTGATTCCAGTGCAAACACAGCGAAGAATAAAAGAACAGTGTGTGTTTACATACCTGTAAGGGTAAGAACTCAAATGGAATGAAATACAGGGTAAGGTGCAAGACCTTAGAAACACACACATGAAATTAGAGGCTAAGGTAGGATTGAAATGAATTTTCTCTGTCAGCGCAAAGCTGAAGTAATGATAAATCATTCTTTTGTATCTGAGACCAGAGATAAGATGACAGTAACCAAGAGAAATGGAGAATTTATTGCAACTTTTTTTTTATAGCAAGTTATCAGGATGCAAAGTTCTATATGCTGTCAATAAGGAAACGGTTAATGTTTTTCTTTTCTTTCCTTCCACTCTCTTTTTTCTCTGTCTCGCTATTTTTGTGTCTGTCCCTCCCTCTCTGTCTCTCTCTTTGTCACACACACACACATACCACACACACACACACACACACACACACACACAGAGTGAGATGCATACATGCACGCATACAAACACCCATGCAATACTTGTACCCTTCTTTGGGGCTCCTAATATTGAGATTCGTAAGGGAAGTTATAAAAGCATGGAAAACAGAAAATGTAACTAAAAACATTTGGGTGCTTTGGTCTTTTTTTTTTTTTTTTTGTCTTTTTGAGACAGGGTCTCGCTATGCAGTTGAGGCTGGTCCTGCACTCACTTTTGTAGCCCAGGCTGGTCTCGAACTCGCACCAATCCTCCTGCCTCAGCCTCCCAAGTGCTGGGATTACAGGCGTGAGCCACCACGCCCGGCTCGGGTGCTTTGGTCTTTATGATGTATAGGATCCAGCTGTTTGAAAACACGCTTTCTGACTGATACATGCACGCGTTTTTGAACACATGCATGTGTGAATGTGCGTGTGAGCACAAAATTTCTTACTTCAATGTGATGTCATTAAAACAAAACATTGATATTCACATGTTGTTACTATGAATCCTAATTAAATTTTCCAAATTCAATTTATAGCACATTTAAATTTTGAAAAGTTTGCTTTTATAAATCTCTTATACTATAGACATGTGTAGTCAAAGCTGAATTAAGAAATCAGAACAGTTATCTGAAAAAGGTGATTAAATACCAAAAAAGTCGAATTCAAAATCGAATAATTAAAAGAATCAGCAAAGACCAGTGCTATGTTTATGTTGCTGTTTCCTTAACTTCCTTGGAGTAAGGCCAAAACAGAGTATTTTCATAATCTAAGAATCCTGTTTGGATACAACAATAAGTACCACCATTATGTCATACCAAAAGACCAAAAGAGAAAACTAAAAGATTTGTTAAAAATTATTTATTTATTTATTTTCATTATTATCTAAAGAGAATATGAAATAGAAAACAAACAAACATTAATCTCAATGGCTATACTAAGAAGTTTGTGATTACTAAAATCTTTAAAAAGAGATTATAATATTACAAGATCGGTTGAATAATATTGTCTTAGATTTATTTAACTTATATGGCTTAAATATTATCAGCACTCTTTCCTGCCTTTGTGGTTGTGATTATATTAGCAAATTTTAGTTCTACAAAACCAATCTACATACAAATGTGATAAGCAGATTTCTTTCATCGGTATGAATCCTCTAATAAGAAAATCACAGCATTCTCATGTATGTGTCAAGCCTGGTGAGAAGAGAAAGATTTTAGGCCCAAAATACCTTAAATAAATTCCAACAAGCCATTCAGAATGTGGTTTAAAATGTTCTGCAACATCCCCATGCGGCCTCTGGACTGAGGGCTTGAGTTAGTGCTGCAGAAAGCCGTCTTTAATAGCTATTGGGTGCTCAGCAGGAGGAGCAGGGCTGGGATTAGAGATAATGACACTTGTTGGAACGGCAGGAGGCAGGGGAGAAAGCCATCAGCCTCCCCTAGCTTCGTGAGAGAGAGCGCACAAAAAAGAAACTCACATCCCGGAGGAACGCATCCTAGACAGCGATACACCTGATTGTTGAAATACTTCCGTTTTCCCTTCTGTTGACCTGAGAGTGCTACTGCAAATTTAAATGATATATTGAGATACCAGGAAGTCAAGGATCCCTTCGCAGAAACTCTGTTTCCTGCTCATCTTTTCCATTTCCTCCTCTCCCTTCTCTAGGGGTCTGTGTCATCTTTGCGAGTAGCAGTGTTCTCACAGTGTTTCTTCTGTGATTATCCCTCAGCCAGAATCTTCTGGAAGCAGTGCAGAGTAACGGCAAACGTCTCCCAAGAATTTTCATGGTCTGGTATAGCTATATTGCTACCCTTGCTTGTTCTGAAACTTGTAGAAGTCTTCGTGCATTCAGTGAAAACAAATTTCATCTTCAGACACTGAAGCTCCCTGCTCACCAAGTTATTAGACAGCTCTTTCTCCGAGACCTCTGCTGTCGTCCAAAATGTTTCCTGAACTTCTGTGTCCTTCAGAACCAATGTACCTTGAAGACAACTTTCCCAAAATGGAGGAAATCACAATTTGTCTAAGGCAAATTGGCCCACCAGGAAAATCTCATCTCAATAAATACCGCTCCAGATGTCTTCCTCTACATCTGCAGGGATGGATCCCTCATCAGCAGCAGTTTGTCTGAAGCACTGAAAGTGATCTGATGCCGTAATTGGAGACATTCAGATACGTAGGTGCCATCCTCCACCACGTCTTGTGCCCCTCTCTAGTACAAGGAAATACTTGAGACTGCCTGTGTGCTCCATAGGGATATCTATAAACTATCTTTTTTTGGGGGTGGTCTACAGGGTATTCAGGGTCTCACTACTAGATTGGATTCATCTGTCTGTTTGCAGCCTCCCAAGAGCTGGGATTACATGCGCCACAACTCCCAATCTCAATTGCTGTCTAAGTGCACCCCGGGGGTGGGAGGGGCTGGCACAGCATATAAGTTATCTTAAGTAGTAGATTGCATGAACATGTAATTAACAAAATGTCCTACAGACTAAGATCTGCAGCGACTTACACTCAGAACTTGTGCTATTCCTCACTCAACCTCCTGCCTTCTTTTTGAGCCTCCTCTAGTCCTTGAGGAACAATGCGACCATGCTTCTGCTTACTCAGTGAGTTCTTTTCATGACTCCGGCGATACACCAAATTGTTTGAGAACCAAATCCAACTTCCCCATCAGGTCAGCACTGAAGCTAACCACTGAATGGGTTCAGTTCTTGTCCAATTCGATGTGCGACCAGAATCGTGACAAGAGTTAGGTTCCTGAACCGAGATGCCACTTAGGGGAGGATCTCAAGCAGTGAGAAAACAAAGATGCAAACCTCTTCCAGTCTACTCCTTCTCTGGAGCTACACTGAGAAGGTCTCTTCTTTCAACCAAGCATCACAGCTCCCATCAGGAAGGCCTCACCCAAGCTCCCTCACTTTGCAAGGACTCTTTCCTCTTGTGCTTCAGGCCTACTTGAGTACTTAAGCCCTGCTGTGTCTAATCCCGAGGCTCTTTTACTATGTTTAGCTTTCCTCCGACCCACTTAGACCATTACAAATACTGAGCTTTATTCATTTTTTCCTGTTAGATGGTATTGTTTGCTTCCTGACTGGATCCTACTGAAATGTCTACAAGTATGCCTAGATTTGGGGCTTATGTACAATCTATAGCCATAAAGCAATTCTAAATAGCATGGAAATCACTTTTGCAAATGATCTTTTCTCAAGAATATTACAGAAAGGAACTTGAATTAATTCAATAATCAATATCTGTGTTCAATATTTGGACATCAATTCAGTTTCTGTTTTGCCTATTAGATGCTATATAACAAGGCATACATATACACATGCTCACATACACACACACACACACATACACACACACACACACACACACACACACACACACACGGACACACCTCTTCTTTTTTCCAGAATACGAAGTATTCAACTTTTCCAACATGTAAGTACAGATAACTTTCCTCATGAGTCAATGTATAGTAGAGATAATGGATCAACAGTTGCAGTCCGTAACTGTGGTCATAATTGTCATTTTGACTTTCAAAAAATCTCATTAAATCTCATTAAGCTTCTAATAAACTTTTCTTGATTTGGAGTACTTTCCATTAATTCTTACATAGGCATAGCAGGTTTACTTTCATGTCTGTGTACTGCCAGAGGATGTGGCACATACCTGTAATCCCAGCCATCTTAGAGGCTGAGGCAGGAAGATAGTGTCTTTGTTCCTCTTCTCTCGTTGCTGGGACAAGTACCCGACACTCAAAATGAGGGAAGGAAAGGTTATTTAGCTCACAGTTACTGGAGGTTTCAGTCCATATTCAGCTGGCTCCAAGGCAGAAGCACACATCAGAAAACAACCTTTCATGGCAGCTGGTAAGAGCCAGAGTACAGGGAGAGAGCTAGCAGCAGCTCAAGCAGCTAACTTCTCTTCCTCCCTTACACTGCAAGGCCAGGTGCAGCACCCATTTCCACAATAATCAATTACAAATTCCAGAAGCCACCCGACGACTGCATGAGGCTTTGGTGGGACACCTATACACAAACCATAACAGATAAGAAGTTCAACATGAGCTTAAGTACTTAGATGACTCTGTCTCTAATTAAGGTTTAAAAAGTTGTTGAGGATATAGTATATCCTGTATCCTATATCCTATATCCTATATCCTATATCCTATATACTATATACTATATACTATATACTACATACTACATACTACATACTATATACTATAGTATATAGTAAAGGCCCTAGATTCAATTCCCAATACTGGAAAAGCAAAACAAAACAGAAAGTATCAACTGCGTATTTTGTTCTACTCCAAGGAGATTCCATATTCATGCACAGCATATAGTTTATTGAAGGGTCATATACTAGTGCATTGGTGCCCTTAAGACATTAAGTTTAAATAACTTTTTTTTTTACAGAAGTTGATGAAGAACAAAAATTGGCAGGATCCATCAGATTAGATTTTTGCAAAAGAGTAAAAAAAAAAAAAAAAACTAACTAACAGACCTAAAATGACTGAATAAAGCCCCCTTTCACCATGAAACTTAACACATTCTGAATATTCGCCCCAATATTCATGATAAATACAACAGAGTTGTATTTCAGAAGGAAACGTGTTTTGTGAGTATTCTTAAATGCCTTCTTTTCTAGCTGAAATATAACTCTACCAATTTGATTCCAATGTTGTAATTAAAAATTGCTCCCCTTCTGTGATCTTGTAATGTTTCATCAAAAAAGCAGATTATAACAACCAAATTATAAACTCCTAAAAAAAGAAAGGGGGATTACAAATGGAAACACCCACCCGACCTTAAGTACAATATAACAGTGCAAACAGCATGCACTAATGACAGTAATCCCGCTTCCCTTGGCCGTCTTCATGCAAATGACAATTTAGTACAGATGTGCTGCACATTTGCGTGGTGAATGGCATCATTTGTTTTGTCCTTTTCTACTCCTCTGTAGTATGATCAGCTGTTATGTTTTACATTACCAATTCTATGTGCTGTTCCTAACATTAGTGGAAACATAAGGCTCGCCGTTCCTTTGTCAGTGATTTAGCTGAAACATGCATACGCACAAAAAGGCAGGCGGGGTTGGGTATAAGGAGGTAGTTAGTTCCTGGCTGAGGCTTTCTCTTTATGAGAGATTCCCTTTCAAGATGATTCTGGAATAGAATCAATCTGTAGTATATGAAAACCTCAATAGTTTTCCCCGTTCAGCTACATATTCAGAATATTCCACACGTAACGTCATGCCACAGTTTCTAGCTGGAGACTATTTTTCTACATACATCTCTTTCCTTCCAACTGTAAATGCTGCATCTCAAATCATGGCAAGAACATGTAAATTTTTGCAAGATTGAATACCAGCAAGCATGTAAAATATTGACAGGCCTATTCAAGAATTCAAGAAGATCATTCACCTATACACAACACGCTGTTTCTGTTAGACATCTCCCAATGTTAAAATTGCTGGTATAGAACAGCATGCCTAACTTTAAAAAACAGGAACACTTCTAGGCAAAACATGTGATGTCTGTTGCACATTCTGATGTGCTCAAAAAGTAGATTTCATATCAGGGGAAGAAGAGAGGTAAATTCTAATTCTTGGTAGAAAATAAAAGAATTAAGATGTGTTACACACATGTACCAAGTTCGTCCAAAGATCACAAACGTTATGTACTGCAAGCATGCTTAAACAAAGGAGAGCGGGGGACAAGAAGGAGTGAGGAAGGGAAAGGAAAGAATAACAAAGGCAAACATGTCCCAATGCTCCACAAGGAGCACAAACATTAGAGACCACAAAAAGGTACTAAAAATAAAATTTCAAATGTACTGAGTTTAGAAACATTGCAGGGCCGGCGAGATAGCACAGCAGACCAAGCGCTGCCTTATGCAAGCATAGGGACCGGGGTTAGTTTTCTGGTACCACATGCCATGCTGGCCCCACCCCTGGGCATGTTGACCCTGCAATAGAGTCTAGGTGTGGTGGCACAGGCCTGTAATCAAAGTGCTCGGGAGGGTGACAATAAGAGGATCACTACAAGTCCGAGCTGCATAGTGAGACCCTATACCAAATATATAAAATTAAAAAATAATAAATACATAAATAAAATATTGCAACTGATTTTTCAGTCTCTTTTTTCTATATATCTGTCTGTCTGTCCGTCCGTCCGTCCGTCCGTCCGTCTGTCTGTCTGTCTATCCATCCATCCATCTATATCTATCATCTATCTATCTATCTATCTATCTATCTATCTATCTATCTATCTATCTACTATTTATCTACCTATCTATCTATCCACCCATCCATCTATATCTATCTATCTATCTATCTATCTATCTATCTATCTATCTATCATCTACTTTTTTTAAGTCTGAACGGAACCTTTCAAATGTCAGTAGTTTTTTTTTTTTTTGTTTGTTTGTTTGCTTGTTTTCTTTTCTTTGAGACAAGAGTATTCCAGTGTAGTCCAGACTGACCTTTAACATGCCGTGGTCACACTGCCTCAGCCACTCAAGTGCTGCAGTGACAGGCATGGGCCACTATGCCAGGTCAGATGTCACATTTTTGTCACTTCTAAATTTTAAAATTTTATCAGCTTAAAGTTAAACCTGAACTAAAAGGCACCCTTAATCTCAGTCTACTTTTAAAACTTTTTTAAGAAGTTCATTTACTTTTCTTGTCTTTACCCATAAACCTTCAGTACTGTTGATAACACTGCATATGACACATGTTTGAGAAGATAGCTATGTTAATCTTTGTGGAAATGGAGAAAAAGAAATGGATTTTTGAAATAATATTTTCATTGATGTCTTAGTTTCAAATGACACATAGAAATATAAAAGCATACATATGAATGAGGTGCTATGCATGGTCAGTACATACTGACTGTAGTGCTTAAATCAGTTATGCATATCTATCATCTCAACCACTTATTAATTCTTTACAGCAAAAAAAATGCTGTTTTCTTTTTTCCAGTTTTTGGAAATATTAAGTACATTACTGTTACCTATAGTCAACCTGCTGTTCAATAGCACGTAGAGTCTCCATAGTAACGGCTCTAATTTGGCGCATGCTCCCCGTGCTCCTCCTCCACTTCTGCTCCAACCTCTGATAAGCGACCTTTGATCATCAGCTTCTCGGAGAGCTTAGGAAATGCATTGTTATCTCTCTCTCTCTCTCTCTCTCTCTCTCTCTCTCTCTCTCTCTCTCTCTCTCTCTTCTCTCTCTCTCTTCTCTCTCTCTCTCTTCTCTCTCTCTCTCTCTCTCTCTCTCTCTTTCTTCCTTCCTTTTCTTTTGTGCACTTGCCAGATAAGTGCTTATTCTACTGAGCTATCTCCTCAGCGCAGGGAATGCATTCTTAATATTCCCAAAAGGTGTAATGAAGAGGACCTAGGGACAGATTTAGTATATAACTCATGGGATAATTGATTGATTATTATGAGATAGTTGAGTTCCTAACCTAAGAATGGACCTAAATGTAATAAAAAGCAAGATATCACATATAGGAAAAGTACAGTCAGAAAAATATAAGAATAAAGTTGAGCCTCCAGGAGTATAATGTACAGTAGAGGTAGAAAATAAATTTTCAGTTTAAAACATCGACACAGAGATTTAGTCAAGGAGCATGAGACTGAAAACCTAAGAAGCAAACCTAAGGTTAAAGAGGATGGAAGATGACTCGTTCTGCGCAAGTGTGAGTCCATGGCCCACGAGTTTGGTGAAGGAGCAAAAGCTGCAGGGAGCCAGTCAGAGAAGCTGCAGCCAGAGCTGAGGAGAAAGCTTACCATGGGCAGCAGAGGCCTCGATGTGCCTGCACCCTCAGGGAGCGCAGCACACATCCTTTTTAGAAATTTACTGGCATAGAATTATGTGACTCAAACTTAATCAATTGAAGTGGAGTGATTTGGGCAGAAAAGGGATTTTTAAATCTGTCCAAGGTCTTCTGTAAGTAAAGTAGTGTAGGAAAAGAACCCTCCATGTACTCTGCTGTTAGCATTTTTGCCTGGAAGGATTTGGAGAGCTAACTTTTCAACGCTTGGACAACCTTGTCTGGGAATAAAGGTTATAACTCAAAAGCAACTCCTGAGATCATTTTAAAGCAATTCACAGTCCCACTTTAAGACTCAGTAATAAAATTTCTTTCTTTCTTTCTTTCTTTCTTTCTTTCTTTCTTTCTTTCTTTCTTTCTTTCTTTCTTTCTTTCTTTCTTTCTTTCTTCCCCCTCCCCTCCTCCTCCTTCTCCTCCTTCTCTTCTTCTTCTTCTTCTTCTTCTTCTT
>PVJA010043827.1:0-16533 GCA_004027025.1 Myocastor coypus | reverse complement strand
TTGTTTTTCCTTATTTGAATAGCATTCTGCTGCCCTTTGTGGAAAGTTGAGGAAGAAAAATACCTTTTTGATATGTGGCAAAAATTCAGGGTTATCCCAGTATGGCAAACCCGAATGAATTTTCTGAGAAAGTGAAATCTGGGGCCCGGCAGGATGGCTCAGTGGTCTAAAGTGCCTGCTTGGGAAAGCTTGGGCGGCTTCAGGGACCGCGGTTCGATCCCCGGCACCACATGCTGCGCCAGCCCTGCCCTCGGGGTGGGCTGAGCCGGCCATAAAAATGAGTGAATAAACAAAGGTTCTGAAACAAGAAAAAAAAAAAAAAAAAAAGAAGTTTAAAAAAAAAAAAGAAAAAAGTGGAATCTGTTGGGTAACAGCTTAGGAAGGAAATCCTTCCCACCTTCTGAGCCCCCTTAGCGTCCTCCCCGACTCCCACCCAGAAGACCAGAAGCCTGCCAGGTCTTTCTCTTGCTCTTCTGCTCTTTGCCTCCCCTGAGAGCTTTACCCTCCACCCCTGCCAACTCCCCAAGGTTAGCTGTCCCCTACCCTTCCTCACTTGATGCCTCCTGGTTGTGGTGAAGATTGAACTTTAGCCTTTAGAACATGCACTCTTCCTGTTGCATGTGAGCTTATTTTTGAACTTAATTTTACCTATTTGAATGTTAGACAATACTTTTACTTAGTCTGACAATTAAAACACAAAATTTACTATTTATGAGTATTTTCTTGCCTGTAGGGAAATTTTACACTTTCATTTTCCATCATGAATGTGTACATGAACACTTTAAATTTAAGACTGTAGTGGTTGATACATTGTGCCAACTTGGCTTCCTGATGTTGGAAACAGATGGCCCTATAATGCAGTGGGCCTGGCCCAGAGTGACTCAGCAGAAAGAGACCCTAAAAAGGGGCTGAGGAAGGGGTCGAACTTCCACTTCGTTGGAGGAACTTCAGTCTTTGTATTAGGCTTGGACTTCAGGGTCTGGCTTACAGCGCAAACTCTTCAGTCTCCTGCTTGGATCTTTCGGCTTCTGTCGCAGACTCCTCAGTCTTCCTTTGCAGACCCTTCAGCCGAGGGACAGAGACTTGCAGGGAGCACTGCAGGGAGCTTTAGACCTTGGGACTGAATTCTTCAGTCTAGTCTGTGCAGATGCCCTCTGCACACTGCCTCATCTGACTCTGTGGCTGACTATTATAAGCCAATCTTATAATCCCTTATACGTTGTATATTTTGTGTTAATATCCATTCCTTACATTATCTGTTCTGTTCCTCTAAGTAAAACCCTGGCCAATACAAAGACCAACTATGAAACCAGACAGTTGTTTAAAAATAATTTTAATAATTTTTTTTTTTTATTTTATGGAAAGGTTCAATAATGAAGCTTTTGGAAAAATTCCAATTTATGTTGTTAGATAAATGTTTTGATTCAAAAATCTCAGAACTTAGGGGCTGGGGAGATAGCTCCATGGCATAGGTCCCTGCCTGGCAAGTGCAAGGTCGTGAGTTCAAACCCTGGTCCCACAAGAAAAATCTCAGAACTTCTTGGAGAAAGAAAAATTTAAACATTGTATAGTCTACTGTTTCATAATTTTCATAGATTTAGATTCCTTTCCAAGATTTAGATTAGGTACATTTCTACCTGATCTTTAATGCTAAGAAACAAAACAAGATAAAATGGTGAAGAAAGGAAAGAAGCCGAGCTCTTTTAATGTTTTAATGAATGTTAAAAATGAATGAATATTTTTTCCATTCCCACCAATCGAGTAAAAACAGCGAGAGTAACCTGCGGCCTTTGGGCTGCTCTGCTGATCTCCTTGGAGTCGCAGGCTTTGTGAAATAACATTCAAAAGCAATTGGCTGTGCACGGATTCATTTCTGTCCTGACTTTTAAGTAAATAGCTCTGATTGTCTGACATTTCCATGCCAAGGCTTCCAGAGACTTCTTCCAAGGAGCTGAGATCTGATCTACCCTCTGTAGATGGGATAGCTAATTCTTGTTACCTGTTCTCTTCCTGCATGTATTTCTACAATATTCCATCAAATCCCATCAATATTCTGACCTGTTTTTCTGTTCCTGGCCTCTCCCTAATTCAAACATTTTGTTGTAGAAGTACACTAAACTTATTATAAGCAACTAATAAATTATCTTAATTGCAATACACATCTCACTGCCATAAAAGAAAGCAAAATGGAGGGAATGAGGCTCAGTACTGCTACTAAATGTTCTGGGAAAGCCTTGGTCCTCCTTCCAGAAAATTCCACCATAATTTAATTTTTGGTTTTCTAAACATCTTTGAGAAGACATGTTGTAGGTGAGAAAAATAATAGGTATAGAACTGGGGAAATAGCTCGGTGGCCTAAGAGCCTGCCTGGCAAGCATAAGGACCCAGCTTCGATCCCCAGTATCGCATGCCATGCAGGCCCTGGAATCCTAGGTGCACTGTGCTGACCACAGAAACCAGGCATGGTGGCGCACACATAATCCAGCACTGGGGAGGCTGAGTGAGACAGGAGGAGCTCTATGAGTCTGAGCTGTGTAGTGAGACCCTGTACCAAATGAATAATGATAATGATAATAAGAACAGAAAGACCGTTACTATACAAGTATTGATTCTGGTATCGGCTAAATTAGATCTTCCTAAAAATTCAAACATTGAAGTCCTCACCCACAATCTACCTAGGAATGTGACTCTAATGTAGATAAGTGTTACTGAGAAGAAATTAAAGTTACAGGAGATCCATGCGTGGGTCCTGGTCTACTCTGACTGTTGTCATGATAACAAGAGGAGAAATATCAGGGAAGTGAGAGTGTAGCAGACAGGGGCTAAGGACACGGAAAGAGTGACCTGGGGAGAAAAAAATACTTTCCAGTTTGTTGGTCTTGTGCTTAGGTCTAAAACAGGAAAAATCAGAGTTGGGTGCTTTTACTGGATGCACTCGGTCTGCGTTTTGGTTTTTTGTTGTTGTTGTTATGGCAACCTTCAATAAGCATGCTAAGGGATGGCCATGCTTCTTTTTCATTGTAAAAAACTAGACATTCCTAAAAGAATATTTGTATGTGGAGATGCTCATGGGTGCTATTCCAGAGTTTAATTCACAAAATAATTAAATGTTAGCCCTGAGCATTACCTGAAATTTGTCATGTGAGGCCATGATGGTAACTTAAGGGTGGACAGCAGAAGTTTGAAATTCTCTATGTGTGTTTTTCTGCAGGCATCACAAATGTTGTTGAGTAGTTTCTTATTTTTCACTGAGCCCATAATTGCTTTATTATCCTCTAAAAATTTACAAGTGCATTCTAACTATGAAAATAGGAATCCTTTGTGTTTCTCGATATCAGAGCAATTCCTAGAAATGCTTAGTTTCCTTGACTATTAACAGCTTTATAAACTATTAGCATTCGAATAGATCTTGAGTTTAATGATCCAAACCTTTAATTTTGACAACATAGTGGTTATAAATATTTAGAACTATTTCCATATTACAGGTACTCTTTTGGAATAGCACAATCTTGTCTAGTTTTCAAATTTTCCTAAAGCTTAATCATCTATCCTTTAATCGGTAATAGCATGTATTTATGGAGAATTTGGCAGTCTAGTATTTTGTTCCCCATAATCTGTATTTTTCTCTTCCCCCGGGATGATTCAGAAGGCATGCTTCACTTTGCCCTCAGCATATCAATTCTAGCAGGACACACCTGTACATTTCGCATAAGGATTTTGGCTATCAAAATGCTTAATTGTATCACCTGTTTGTTTTTCATTTCCTACTGGATATTGTTTCAGTGGGCTCCTTCTATCAGTATTGTACCACTGCAGAAATTAGTATGCATAGAGCTAGCAGCATAGATCATAGCAAGAGCATCTGATGCTGTTGCTTCATATACAGTTGTTTAGTTGTCAGAACCAGCACTGCCTGCAGAAGCGATATTCAGTTTCTGAAGGGTGTCTGTCATTTTGGAAGGCAAAATGAAGCTGATAAACTATCTTAAGGCTAATAACTACAACTTAATGTTCTTGGAAAATGGAAGATAATTCACCCATGTTGGAAGACATAAAATGTTCGGAACACCTTAAAAGAGCTGTTCCCCCTATCCCCCAAGGAAGTCTGGTAAGGCACTGGAGAACATTTTGTTTTGCAAAAATTCCTTAAGATTGTGTAACTGCTATTCCCCCATGCGTGAAACATATCCATTACATAGCTAACTGATGAATAGATCTAATTTTATCAATAAAATTAAATTTTCTCTTTATTTAGGTAGGTGTTTTAAAGATTCGTGTGTGAGAACCCCAGCTCATGAGTGTTCTGCATAATAGTTTGTTTTATTAGATGATTATTTGCAAGCTAACTCTTGCATGGAGATCCATATGTCTTTTGTTTCTTGGAGAAATCCATTATGCTTAAAATACTTGACAAAGCACAAAGCAGCAATATGCACAGCCTTACAGTTCCCCAAAGAAAACAAAAAGGAATTATAGTACAGGAATCTTAAATCTTGAAAGATCAAGGTATTGCTTACTCTCGAATCTTACTGGACAGGAAGCTGGGCAGAGGTATAGTCAAGACTAAGAGCCAGGTCTCAGCTATTTTTGCATGACTTTACTTCAGGTCATTCAGGTATGTGGCAGTTTTGTGGTCCAGGGGTTTGGGGTTTGATATTTTCAAGGTAGACAGTCTATTCATGTCTTTTTTGGGTTTTGTTTTGCATGCAGTGCAAAGCTGTAGAGTTTAGAGTTGGTCCTTGACATGTCATCTTGTATTTAGGATCAGATCCCAGAAAGTGAGTCGTGTAGCCATGGCTCAGGTGGTTTGGCCCCTTTCTGAGTTCACTTGGGATCTCTGGCACACATTTCAGGAAAATCCAGTCTGGACCCTGCCCAAGTCCTAATCATATTTAATTTTAAAAGATTTTCAAATATTTTGAGGAAAAAAACAAAAAGGAAAAAAAAAATTAAACATGAGGATTGAGAGTCATTGTAATTTACTTAGTGGCACTGCCAGAGCAGTAATGGCTGGTATATGGATAGGGTTAAAGATGAGCAATGTCGCTGAAATATAGATTGCTTAATTTCAATTAGCGTGGAAAGGGGCACTGCTGGGGGTGGGGAAAATAAGGGACATTAGTGGCCGCTAAGAGCTGGCACCACTTTTGGAGTCACTTCACATCCCTGCGATTAGGCTCTTTGTGAGTTTAGGATCATAATAGTAGCTAAATTTTAATGAACGGTTATAATGAGCAAGGCACTGTTATAGACTATTTCTCCCATATTTACTGATTGAATCTGTATTAAAAACCCAAGAGATCATTATTGTGATAAGCACTCCCTGCTCCTTGGGAAGGAGAGAATTTAAGCCATCGACAGGGCTTAGAGTAGTTGACCAAAGCAACGCAGGGAGGCAGGGGAAAGCTGCGCCGCGCGCAGGCCTAACCCCCAACCCTGCACCCTGTGCATCTGTCCTGCTGGCTGGAGACAGTGAATACAACGGGGCCACTCGAACCTCCTCATGGTAGGGGTGTCCTGTGCAGATCAGCCTTACAGCGGGGAGTGTCTCCCCGCCTCCAAGCCATCAGCTAGCTTCGGAGCTAAACATTTTGAATTGTCATCACTGAGCGCTTCCATTTTCCGGTGACGTATTTCTGTCCTGAGCATTTAAAAGGCAACACTGCCAGCCTCTTCGTCTCCAGAAAGGATTTATTCTTATTTATTTATTTATTTATTTATTTTTGTAGTAGTTTGCAGCACTCAGATTTCAGTCTGTAGGAGTATTCGAACAGAATACCACATATGGTTCAGATATAGAATTCTTTTATGCTCACAATTAGCTTCTAAAAACAACCCTAAAAGTTTTTGTACTTGTTTTATTTGTTTATTTTTTCATGTATTTGGTACAGGGTCTCACTCTGCAGCTAATGCTCATCGTGATCCTCATGTTTTCAGGCTTCCGGTGCTGGGATTACATGCACGTGCCATCACACCTGGTCTTGGTGACTGGCTCAGAGTGCACGAGGACAGGGCTGGTGTGGCATGTGGGTGGTACCAGGGGCTGAAAGGGAGTCCCTGCACTTGCCTAAGCAGGCACTTAGTCCGCTGAGCTCTCTTGCTGGCCCATGTATTTGTTCTAGAAGATCCATTTGTTAGTAGCAATTAGCAGTTTGGAAGCCCTTGGAGTTGATGAGGAAAGCAGAGTTTTAGGTTTTGGAAAGATTCTGACTCCTGTCGCTTCCCCGACACTTTCCATTGGGTAGGTATTTGACTCCAGGTTTACAATCTATCTACCTGTGAGCCAGTACAAATTCTGTATGCATTGCTCATGATAAATTCAGCAAACATTTGTGGAAATGTCACGCTGTGTGTAAAGTGACAGGAATTTAGTATATTTTTGGCATTAGGTGAGGTATTAATCAAAGGACATACATACAAATGAGTGAAAGGAAAACATTTTGCTGTCAAATAATTTGGAAAATGACCGCACTGAGCATTGGTGACATTCTTGTGACCTATGGATGCTGTATGGAGCTTTACCAGAACCTGCTGAGGTCCACAGCAGCAGAGATTGACTAATGAGTACTTAAACTCCTGGCAGAATGAATCATATTAAAGCTCCAGAAAAATAAATCCCTGTTTACTGATGTAGAATAGATTATGTGATTATCACCAGGCACAACGTATGAGAGTGTAATATCATTCATAAAATACTGAACACAATGTCTCCATTCACTGCAATTTATTATCTTTGATGTGCATTCTTTAGGGTACTGAGAGATCATTTCTGCTCTTATTTCTTCTACAGCCTGATGGACTTGTTTCTTCCCTACATATGTTACCATTTCAGAGATTTCAGGTGTGTGATTTCCGTGCTCTTTCCTGGAATTGTTCTGGGTGGGCGAGAGGATTGGGAGTGCCTCTTGCACCTGCATTTTGGCATTTCTGGAGCTCCCAGTAATCATCCAGAGAGAGTGCCGCAGGCCGCCCAAAGCCTGCCAGAGTTCTGAAACAGTCCAGGAAAGCTCTGCGACCCACGCTTTGCAGCTTTCCTGTGACCCTTAGGCCTCTCAGAGTGCTCTTTTTCAAAGGTTTGGACGGCACCAGCAGAAGCTCCCTGCCTGTGCACTGGGGCCTAGGGAGGGTGAGCACTTAGCAGAGTCCTGCGGGCTGCCCGGAGTCCACCAACATTCTTTTTTTTTTTTTTTTTTTTTTGGCTTTTTGAGACAGGGTCTCACTGTGCAGTTCAGGCTGGCTTTGAGCTCACTTTTGTAGCCCAGGCTGGTCTCGAACTCGCAGCGATTCTCCTGCCTCAGCCTCCCAAGTGCTGGGATTACAGGCGTGAGCCACCACGCCCGGCTCAACATTCTTTTTTGATGTGTGCTCTTTTCTAAGTGGTAGAACAAATGTTAAGAGCAAAAATCCTGATTTCTCAGGTGAAAGAAAAATATCCATTTCACAGAGAAGTGGAGATTTTAACCATTAAAAATTATTTAATAATGAGTACACCCTGCTGTAAAAGTTAGTACCCTTTAAAATGTAATATTCTCAAATGATTTTTGACTATTCCTGTCAAAATTTCAGAAACTGTGGAAATATTTATAGAACATTCAACTGGATTAAATAAAATGGATTGAAAAATTGTCTTTTTAATTAATATTTGCAGCACACTGTGAGTGTAAGCTGAATTCTGCGAAGCACCTCAAAAACCAGTCTTTATTTGGGGACTTACGTCATATTGGATAGAAATGTGTCAATAAGGTATTGCACCTAAAGGCTTACAGGCTTCAAGGTAAAATATTATTGTGGGCCTGGTCCAACTGGGATGGCTTGATTTTCTGAAATTTGCAGTCTTTCCCCCAATTTCTACCTTTTTGGGGACTACAGCTACAAGGGAAGGCCGTCCCCTTCCTTCCTGTCTAGGTTGTAAACCCTTAAGAATTTATTGTTGCAGAAGTTCATACCCTCTCCAAGGAGGTGAGGATACTGGCCTGAAACTACCAAGCACCATATTTCCTCTACCTAAAGTCAGAACAGAACTTTAGTTCCCAGGTGTTCTCATCTAGGTAGAAAGTGGAGTTAGATCCAGTTGATGGGGTTTAAACAAAAATACAGTACCAGCCGGGTGTGGTGGCTCACGCCTGTAATCCCAGCACTCGGGAGGCTGAGGCAGGAGGATCAGTGCAAGTTCGAGACCAGCCTGGGCTACAAAAGTGAGCTCAAGGCCAGCCTGAACTGCATAGCGAGACCCTGTCTCAAAAAGACAAAAAAAAAAACAAAAACAGTACCACTCTCAGCTTGAGGCGTTAACAGCGATGTTTATATCTTATGGCCTCAGGGCACCCCCACCTTGGCCTCTGCTTTCCTGTGCTCTTGTTCCTCTCCTGTCTCCCCTCACTGAACGATTCCATACTTATTGTAGAAACAGATGGTAAAGAGAGCGAAGCTAAGTCAAGGAATTGCCCTATTTGAGTCTCCCCTGAAGCTGGTACCTTAAATCTCTGGAACTTTGACTCTCCTTCCTATAAAGCAGCTAATCCACTTTTTTTTTTTTTTTTTTTTCTTTCAGAATTTGCCTCTGCCCATGATAAAGCTGTAAAATTACAGGACAGTGGTTCAACACTTGAGTGGCAATGTTGCAGAAAAATGATGTTGGAGCAGGGAAATATGCACCTGGTATGATGTACGGATAGCACATGTGACAAAACCATGGCCAGCCACACTGGGAGCGAGAACGTGCGACTTCTCTTCTGTCCAATCTAGGGGAAAGAAAGGCAAGGAATGAAACTGTGACTGCTTGCAATTTTGGGTCGTAGGTGACCCCTGGGAAGAAATGAATAGAAATAGAACCCAGAAAAATCATCCTGTGAGTAGCTGGATGACTGACTGTTTCCAGCTCTCTGATGTAATATGAAGTAAGGAATACGGTGAGAAAACACTGGAGCAAATGCTGTAGTATATTTTAAAATAATACTTTAATATCACTAAAGTAACATAAGAAGTTCGATAATATGTTTTGGTATCTCAAAAGGCAATTTTCCTAGCTCAGCTTGACTCCCGAGCAAAAGCTGCTGTTAGATTTGGAGTGGTCTGTTGTCAGCAAGATAAATAAATCCATCAGATTTCAGAAACATGATTGTGAAAAGACTTTGGTTGTATTTGCTACATACATGTCATAGAAATTGGACAAAGTAGCAACTTGAGAAAAATAATAAACCAGGCATAGAACTCTTTGAGCAATCTCTAAGCAATGGTTAGAACTTCAGTCATTGATGAGCAGAAGGTAGATTCCCAAAGCTTTTTCACCTCTGGAGAGTTCATAATTTTCAAAATTAATTTTAAGTGGTTGTGAAGGTTTTGGGCAGGGAAGAACTACCTGGTCCAGCTGGAAAAAAAAAATAGTCACGAAAGGAATAATGAGTAAAATAATGTTCTTTTCAAAGAACAAAATCAGGTTTACAAGTTCTCCCTCACGAGATTTCAGAATCGCTGGGAACTACAGACGTCGCCCTATTTTCTATTCTTCTGCTTTTGAACAAGAGCGTGAGGGCAGTTACACTGTCCAGGCTTCACCATTAGGCTGTCTGTGTTAGACACAGGGAAAATTTCTCCATTTAGCTCATTAGTCATGAGAAATAACATGAGGTGGTTTCAAAATTACTTTGTATCATCAAGAGTTCCTCAGTTTTCAACTGAATGCAGTGAGTTCTCCTTCTGTGCACGTCCAACATTCTGCATGGATGTTTGTGTTCTGTACAAGAGGTGAAAGCAAATGGAGTTCTTCCACAAAGGAAGAGTCCAGGTAATGGGTCGCTCTCCAAGCCATCTCTGTTTCTCTCGGGCATAATGATTGTAGGGATCCATAAAGGTAGGGATCCGTTGATCTTTGAACGGTTCAGCCCCAGGGAGACATGGCAGTTGGATGAGAAAGACAAGACAAAAAGCTGGGCTGGTGGTCCTCAGTCTGCCTGATGGGCAAGAGCTACTCAACGCACACAGAAACGATCCTTTATTTATACTTCTACAAAGTTTGCATCCCATGACACAAGGCTATCCAGCAACCAATAGCTGGCCTGAACCAGACAAGATGTTTTTCTCAACAGGATGTTTTTCTCAGCCCTGGGGTAGCTTTCCACTCCAGGCACTGAGGCCCAGTCCTACCTACACACCCTTGATCAAATTCCTGGCTTCCGATGGCTCCCAACAAATGATGGTCAACATTTCTTAGCTAACTTGAACTCAATAAAGCTGTGTGGATTCTTTTTTTGTTTGTTTGTTTGGTTTTTGTTTGTTTGTTTTGTTTTAGGGCAGGGCCTATAGGATGTTCAGGATCTCACTACTAGATTGGCCTCCTAGTGATCCTCCTGTTTTCAGCCTCCCAAGCACTGGGATTACAGGCATATTCCATCACACCCAGTTTCAATTGGTGTTGCAGGGTGTCCTGGGTGCAGGGCTGGCACAGCAGAACTGGGGATCGAACCCCCAGCCCCTGTGCTTGCTTGCAGGCACTTTAAACCCATGGAGCTATTTGGCCAGCCCTCAAGGCTGTGTAGATTTTTATGAATATAATGCAGAAAGAAGTGTCACATACTTGTATGGCTTCTAGTCCAGTCCATATCATTACCTACGAGCAATCACTCACTCTGCTAGTTTCCGGAAGTCCTTGGGGTTGGCATGTTGCCTTGGTGGTATAACAGAGAGGCAGGAGCCACATTTGAGAAGTAAGGCCTCTCAATTGAAATGTAGTTTCATCAGCGAACATAAAGGATTGTTAGGCTTTTACTGAATTGAGATTGAAAATTGGTTGCTTGTCTGTCAGGCAGTCCTCTTACCTTGACTAGTATATCCTGTGTTTAAAGCTTTAACTTTTTCATAGAAACAGACCCCTTGGACTTATTTCATATTTTAAAAATCTTTTACCTTTCTTATGTGTTTGATTTACGATTAATCAGTACGAAAATCCATTCTGGTTTCCTCATATTGATTTCACAACTTACTTAAATGCTTGGTTTGTTTATTCTTTGGTGGTTTGTTTTGAGTGAAAGCATTTCAATGTATTAATTTTACTCTGAGCATATTTTCCTTAGAGTCTCTGAGTTTGGCTGTGGCCACGTTCTATAAATTTTGACATAGTATTTCACGTCGTCATGTTTTCTTGGTCATCACTTTCTAAAGGTCTCCAAGTGTTGTATTGCTTCCTTCTTGATATAAGAATTCACAGGGAATGGCTTTACATTTTTCAGTGGCTGAGAACACTTCTTTTCTTTTCTCTTTTTTATGTATTGAGTATAAGTCTACAGGGTCTTACTATATAGATCGGACTTGTAGTGATCCTCCTGTTTTCAGCCCCCCAAGCGCTGGGATCACAGGTACGTGCCATCACTCCCAGTCTACGGATTTTAAACACTACTTCTTTGTTTACAGCTGAGGACTCATGGCCGAGCTGCTTCAGTCTTCTGAAGTTCTCATATTCCTCACAGAGGGTACTGGACGAGCAACTGCAGACCAAGCAACACCTCGCTAGATGGTGACCACAGAGTAAATATGAGTGAATGCTATTAAATTGCCTTTGTTGTGATGTTATAATAAATTCTCAAAATAGCAACTCCACCTGTGGATGGATACAGCGCAATTTTGTAGCTGAATTTACTTTTCTGAACAATGGGTATGGCAGTGAGGATAGAATGCCTTTGATTCTAATGTAAGAACAATAGGTCGCTCCCATATATGTGACTAAATGTCAACCAGGCTCCTCTGGTTATCTGGTGGTGTGTAATGACCACCTTAAGACAAAATTTATTTCGTAGATCTTTATTTTGTAAATCTTCAGCATGGATAAAGTCAGAGTGGTTCATCTGTGCTCCAGCTGGCACCAGCAGGACTTCTCAGCAAATGAGATTGGGACTTAGCAGAAGACTGGCCTGTTTCTTTTATTGAGTGGCCGCTGTTAGTTATTGGCTCAAACCTAGCTGAGACTGTTAGCCAGAAGTCCAGCTAGCATCCTCTGTGTGTGGCTTGGGCATCTTCAGAGGTTGGTGACTGAGTGTCAAGGTTAAAAGTAAGGGACAACAACCACATCGAAAGGGTATTAACTTTTCTAACCTAGCCATGGAAGTCACATAGTGACTTTTCTTCTGTACCTTATTTGATGAAATGACATGGCTAAGGAGAATTATACTCAAAGGAACAGGGAAATGGTCTCCTTCTTCAGTGCAGGAGTATTGATGAATCATTGTTAAGTTGACTTTGGGAAGGATGTAATGTCTTGGACATCTTTGGAACCTGGGTCTGCCATTCTCAGTATTCTTTTTTGCTAATTGTGATCCGCATTTGTATCCTCTATTCAGTTATGAAGTGAAATTTTTTCTCAACTTCTAATGTAAGGAGTGGTTATATGTCATTATAGTTGTTTCCATTTGTTTTCTTCTGAGTTGCCTTGGACATTTTGCTGGGAATGTTGAAGCTGGACATGACACAGTTTCTTAGAGATGCCTCAGGCCACTTTGAACCTGTTTCCAAATGCCCAAACTCAAACCTTATCAAGAAACACTTGGATAGGTTGTCATTTGGTGAAATATTTTAAGTAGCCTTTTTTTATGTGGATAATTTCTTCCTGGTTTAAATAGTGACAGTGTGTCACTATTTGCTTGTGGCTTTAACTTTTAAGGATAGTAAGCTCTTGGTCTTGTGTTGAAAATATCATTAAGATTGGAACGGTAATGTATACTTGGAGAGCCCAAATCCAAATCAACCTGTGAAATATTACTGAAGTTGGCTAGATGTAGCCTGGACCAACAGCATTCCTGAATGCCAGGAATTGGGAAGAGGAGCTAAAGCTTTGTGATTCCCATCAGCTGTGAGTTTCATGATAGCTCTAGGTCACCCTTCATGGGGTTCTGAGTATCTGCTTCAACTTTCAGTCCAGACTGACTCACTCGTTTGAGAAAACAGGAGAGTTAAGAGGGACTGCAAGAAGCAAAACAGCGCTTAATTTATTCCAGTCTAACTGACAACACAAGATGAGGTGGTGGAACCGTGAGCAGCATTAGAGCCTAGAGCATCTCTAACACTGTAAGGAAAGGCCAATACAGCACAAGGTTAGAACCACATTTGATAATATTAATCCTTAATGGTTATTTTTTTTATTTTATTTTATTTTTTTTGTCTTTTTGAGACAGGGTCTCGCTATGCAGTTGAGGCTGGCCTTGAGCTCACTTTTGTAGCCCAGGCTGGTCTCGAACTCGCACCAATCCTCCTGCCTCAGCCTCCCGAGTGCTGGGATTACAGGCGTGAGCCACCACGCCCGGCTCAACTTAATGGTTATTTTTGAATGTTTAATATGAACTAGGCACTAGGCTAAGCTTTTTATGTTAATTATTGTGTGTGATTTAAAAAAAAAAAAAAACAATTGAATTAAATAGGTATTATTTAAATATGCAGAAACAAAGGTTCAAAATGTTAAATGCTGCATTCACATTTGCAAAACTAAGCCGTTGAGTAAAGTTTCGAAGTGGAAGATTTCTGACTACAGACCCTGTGCTTGGGAACAGCTTGTCATGTGGCAGACATGGCAGAGATCAAGGTCAAGTGCAGTAAATGTGAGGAAATAGTTTCGATGACTTGACCTCCCAAACACACAACACTGACCAGTTACTTAGTCAGATCTTTAGGTACTGTTTTGAAATACTAAGTGATTCTTTATACATTGTAGGATTGTATACAATTTTAATTCCATGTAGAGGTCCAATATCTCAAACAATTAACAAATAATTATATAATTAAACATTAGAAATATATTTGTCAATGTATGCTTGTTAATGTTTGAATTCCTATAAATTCATTGTCTGTGAAAAGTTGTAACAGACAACTGCAACAAATATACTTGCTTATTCACATAGTACATTTTTCAAAACCAATGAGCTAGTGTCTAGAAGACAAGGATGTGAAGTTCTGAGCATTATATAAATTATAAAACACCCATGTCACTGGTGGGTTTCTGACTGACCCTACTTTTTTCCCATCAGGAACCCACAGTGCAGCAGTCACAGGACCACAAGACATGCCCTCCCTCCCACCCACCCAAAGTGGTTCTTCCCTTCTCTGGATAAGTAGTTAGCAGCACTGACTAGTTGGGTGTTTATACTGTGGGTAGCACAAGACTTAAAGAACTCATGATAAAGCTGATCCAGCAACAGAGCAGACTTTACTGGCATTTTTAATTCTTCCTATAAGATGCTAAACCAATGTCCTGTCTTGCTTTTCTCTGAGGTCCAATCACAAGCAGATAACTGATAAAAACGATAAATTCCAGGGCCATCTGGAGATTTTCAGCTAGTACTGAGATAGGTATGTACTGTGGCCTCTCCCGCCACACTCCAGCCCAGTCATGGGGAAACTTTTAGAACTTTCTATGATACAGACAGCCCACTGAGACTCCTGTGCCATAGGTAAGCCACCACTGCTCTAAGGTAGCTCTTCTTGTTGACTGAGGGAAGGCAAGCTGATCTTCATAAATATTCTACATATTACAGAAAAATTCAGAACGTAGTTGATTGTCGCATAATCAAGAAATTCTCCAATTTTTTCAAACTCAGAGTAATCATATGTGTTCAATGTTGTGAGGCACTTTTAGAGCAGGGAAGACTGAATCAGATGAAGCACATGCGCTTTATGCCTTCTCTTATGAAAATATCCCAGCAGATTGGTTTCAAAGACTCTTAATCCCTGCAAGTATATTTTCTCTTGTATTTTTGGTAATTTCTTTAATATAATGCTGTTGCAGTGACATTTCTCAGAGAAAACAACACTCATGCTTATCAAGGTGAAATAGCTGGTATAGATAATCCAGTGGTACATATATATAACTGTGTCCCCTAAAACATCAAAATCCAGTTGTTAAGAGTGGTCAAAACCCTGCCCAGGTTGGCTGGCTCTTAGGTGGGCCAAACCCTTAACACTCCCATAACTCACGCATGCTTGCTTCCGGTCTGAGGGCTGGAAGCCACGTTAGAGCTTTACATTGTTCTCACTGTCCTGAAATTTTTGAAAATCATACAATGCAAGCCAAATATACTTCTGATTTTAGAAAAAGAAAGGAGTTAGGACTTCTTCTTCCATCATCTTTTCTTTGTCCGTGGAACAGTTGTTTATCCTGGTCATCTTCCTTCCCTCTGTGAAGTGTGGCTGTCTGTTCCTTGTCAGTGTGTTCTTGCCTCAGCTGGGGTTGCTTTCTGGTCCTCTTAGCACGTCTGCTCATGATTAGCATAGCGAGCTCCGGCCTCACTTAATTGTGTCTATTTGTGCTTGCCTCAGATATTCAAGTTGACACTTTCATTTCACTTCTGAACCAGGTAATATCAAATACATGCAAACCTCTTCAAACCCAGCAAATGGAAGAAAAAAAATGTTTTCAATGTATGGTCTCTGGTGCCTTCAACTACTTGTTACGGGCATGAAAATTTTGGAAAACTCATTAACCGACTTGTGTCTGTAAGAGCAAAAAGGCCTATTCCTTTATTTCATCCTTCTTTTCTTTTGGAGGTCAGACCCTTGGTCTATAGTCTTGAAACTGGAGTATTCCGGCTCTAATGGGAAATACGTTCCTGTGATTCCGGATAGTGACTCCCAGTGGATTTTCTTACACGAGCTTTGCAGCTCGGCATTTATGTTTCAAAAGATTCTTAAGCCAGACTTTCACGTCAGTCACTTTGGCACCTTCGTCTCTAGGGAAGATGTGGACCTAGTCCCTAAATAAATAACTCCCAACCTGAGCTCTTGGAACACAGTGCCGTGCAAGCGAGCGGGTGCCTTTGTACTTCGCAATATCAAAGAAATTCTCGCTGGCTCCTCTACAAGTTCCCTGAAACTCTTGAGCGGTCTGATCTCACTTCCCTGGTGGAAGTCAGCGGGAGGCTGTTGAACTTCTGAACTCCCAAGCAGCCTCTATTTCCTTGCTTGTATTTGTTGACTCTTTGATCTCATCTTATTGGAAAGATAATACCCTAACATTTTAGCATATTTAAAATAAAACCCATCAGCAATCCTCCAGAGAGCTCAGCTTAACTTTAGCCTTTTCCCAATCTCTAAAGCTCTTTACCGCAGTGCGGCGAGTACTCACCTTCGCGAAAATTGTCTGTTAAATAATTTTCCCTAGCAGGGAGTTTACTTTTCTGAGTACACTCTGGGCAGGGATAGTTATACTTCACTGAAGCGTTGAAATGGGAACCTTTCTTCTGGTATAGTGACTGCCTTTGAAAACTTGCGGAGCACCTGGAGTGAAACTCCAGCCCAGGGCTGTGGCTCCGGCAGCGACAATGGTAGCGGTCCTGGCTGTCCCGGAAGTCCCCAGGCCTGTGTCATCATTCAGATCAAATCTTAAATTTAGACTTGATGCGATCTCAGAAGGACAGAAGAATAAACAATAAAATAATAACTCAGGGCCGGCTAAATTGCTCAGCGGATTAAAGCACCTGCAAGCTGGCTCAGGGTTAAAGGGCTCAAGGTGCCCCGAGATGGTGATTGAAACTGGGTGTGTCAGTGCGCGCCTGTAAT
>PVJA010043826.1:0-16536 GCA_004027025.1 Myocastor coypus | reverse complement strand
GAGGGAGGGGACCAAGACTGAGACCGAGACCGAGACGGAGACTGAAAGAGTGCTGAGGACTCAGCAGGTCTCAAAGGCCTGGGTTCAATCCTCAGTACCCATTAACCCCAACCAAGATCCACCCTCAATGTAGGCAGGCACCAATCACGGGGAGTGAGAGTGAAGGACTAGATTTTTTTTTTAAAGGCACTGAAAGGACAATTTTAATGCTCTCTCCTACAGCCAATACACTATTTCTCCAGCCCTTGACATTAGAACTCTGGATTCTCTGACTTCTGAGCTCAGAGACGACTACAGTGGCACCCTGGGATTTCAAGCCTTCCATCAATGGCTTCCTGATATTTGAGTCCTAAGGACTTAGGCTGACCTTGCATCTCAGTTCCCGGGGTCTCTAGCCTATAGATGGCTACCTTAGGCTTCATGGGCCTTTGTAAACATGGGAGCATGTCCCTGACAAATTCCCTCTCATTTAGTTACAGACATCTCCACATACCCACTGGTTCCCTCGGGAGAACTCTGATATGATAGCTCAGCACAGTTCTGATGATGTGCATGGTCCACTACAGGGCTCATACTGCCATCACACTCGCTTTTTACTCCCACAGGTAAGCATATCTTATCACCTGTGCAGATAAGAACAACCAGGTCCTGGAAAGGTAATTACCTTGCAAATATTACAATCCATTGAAAGCACAGCCAAAGCTAGAACTCAGGACCATCAGATTGGTCATATTCAAGCACAGCTTGACCAAGTGATACAGGCAGTCCTAGCACTAAGCATCTATAAGAATTCCCACCCAGAGTGCTCTGCAACACATCACAAAACCAACACTGTACACCAGAAGTCCCACCAACCCTGTCCTAAGAACCCTGAGCATAGCTCAGTGCCCATCTCCAGTAAGTCTATTCAGAAAAGATGATATTCCTACATACTTCCAAAAGGGACACTAATGAGTAAGACTGAATATATACGTTTTCTCTTTTGTAACAGAAACCAAAATTAAGCTAGAATAAAATGTAACTATGATAAAATATATATGCAAAGGCAAAAGAAGGCAAAGTCTCTCAGCAGGAATTAGAGTCTACTATTCCAGGTAGAATATATTTCAGAAGTGCTTCCTTTCTCATTTATTCATAAAATTCATGGATGCCAAAAAATCCTATCTGGCTATGATAAAGTAACAAGAAAACCAAACCAGTAGAAGCAGTTGGCTAAGAATATTAGCCAACACTCATCCTTAATTTCCACAGAGAAAGCATCATGCTCATTCATTCAGAAACGCTGGAAGACACTTAGGAACAAATAATAATTTCCCCAGAAACAGTGTCCTTTGACTTAAATGGACCTCTTTCCCCTCAGACAGCCTCAGCCTGAGACTAATTAAATGTTCTCACTTTTCACAGGACAAGCCCTCAGATTGTCTGCCTATGGTGCTGCACACAGAGGCTTCCAACCCAAACATAAGCAGTTTGGGATTCCTGGCTTACTGGACTATGATAACGGTTATATAAAGCCATTGAGTTCATAGTGTGATTTCAACCTCTCCATAAATTTTTTTTAAATAAAAGAGTAGTACAAATTTCCTAGGATACAAACATATTTGAGGGAGGGGTAACTATGTACAAATATAGATGAACAGCTAACTCCTCTTGAGCAACAGAAGCCATTAGATGGCCTGAATTCCTGCCTAAGATATTTAACAATTTACTGAACTGCACTCATGTACAGAACTCTTTTTTTTAAATAATATTGACATATATTTTCAGAATACAAATGAGGAAACTTACTGTTACAAGTTTACATTCAAAAATGTCCTCTAGTGGGCTCTTATGTTCAGAGATGGGGCTTTGGGAAAATGATTAGATCATGGGATACCAGGACCTCAATGGATATATGCTCGCAGAAGTAGTCCATGGGAGTGCAAAAGGATACACTGTTGTCTCAGTCTCTCTCTCTTTCTCTAACTCCATCCTTTTCTTCCTGCTTCTGGTTTCCATGAGATGAGGTGCTCACCTCTACCATACCCTTTACCCATGATGCCTTGCAGCTGGCCAACCATTAGTGAAAACCATAAACTGAAACAAAATTGTCCTCCTTTACGTTGTGCATGTAAGGCACTTTGCCCCAGTAACACAGACCTGGAGAACTTCTAAATGATAGACTTCAGGAACATAAAAATAGTTTCACAAGGTTGGTCAGATATGGAAAAAGAAAATTTCATGCAGATATTGTGCTTGAGCGAATTTAGCAAGTTTGCAATGCCACACACACACACACCCTCTGGCCTCTATAATGTATAAGGCAACATCCCATAGGTAGGAAAACTTGTTCAAAGGTGTGGTCCTGAAATCCAACAGTTGGTTATTTTTCTGGTGTCCCACATAACAAAAGATCTCAAAGAGATAATTTCACATGACCATATACATGGATGACAGTTCCTTACCTCCTGATTTACAGGGAGTATATTCTGCCCCTCCAAGGAAAAGTGTGAAAATTCATTCTGCAGCAAGACCTTCTCAAAATAGACACCGGATAAGATGTGCTCCAAGAGCCAATTTCCAATTAAGATCATACTGGGAGCCTGCTGATCATAATGATCGCTTCTGCTGGACAGTGACACCATTTGAGTCACAGCCCACACAGGAAACCAACTACCAAGTACTTTTAAATCACTCAATAGTCCTGTCTGCGTAAGGGCAATACTGCATTTTCTTCCACTCTAAAGATGATTAAGATGAAAAAAAAAAAGTGGATGGAACTCAGTGAGGACAAAGAGAGGACTCAGCCAAAGATAAGAAAGACATTTTTGACTATGGCATAGAGGCTGGCATGTCCAAACAAATGTGTTGCTTTCTCTCTGAAAAAATAACAAGTACAAACTTCACAGCCAGCAATGGTAGTTTGCACCTACTGAGGACAGGCACCCTGTATTTAACATTCACATCCAGTTTTAATATGCACATTAGGAATGATCTAATGGCATTTCCTAGTCAGTGTTTTATGAAAACTTCTGCAGGGCACACAGGTGCCCCAAGGTGTATCTCTTAAGAGTGCATCTCACAAGAAAAGTGATGCCCAGATGGTCCCTCCTTGAAGTTATAGTAGGTGGCAGCTTCATACATGTACCTAATACAATAAAAATTTACAATCCTGTGACTAAAGGGCCATAAAGAAGTAAGAAAGTGACCGTCTGTCTTTAAAAAGAGAAGTGGGTCTTCTAGTTCAAAAACTACTAATAGATTACATCTTTGTATATTAAAAAGTCAAAATATATTGCTTTGAAAAAAAGCAAGTTCCTGGTCGCTAGGCCTGGCCTACTCAAAGGTAAATGACTTCTTGACCAAGATCTTAGGGGATGAATTTGGAGGATGACCTGGGGAAACCAGGACACCACGCAGGGCAGTCTGGACTGCATTCACTCTGCTTTCTCCTTCTCTAGGCAGTGGCAGTGTTGCCCATGCATCAGCGTCACCCAGGCCTTCTTCACATTCATGGAAAAAGACAGAATGGAGCAGAGCATTAAGTTCCAGAGGACTGAGAGGCATGAGGGCCTGGGTTCAAATCCCACACATATCGAGAGGCAATCTGCTAGACAGGAAATCAAAGGCATGGCTACCCATCCCTGGCCCCCAGACTTTGAGAAAGTAATTTGTGTCAGTGCATATCAACCACAATGATCCCAACACTACCAATATGCTCACACATTTCCCCTCTGGGTTTCATATTTTGTATCTTGTTTATATGTATTACTCCATTTCTACTGGAAAAGAAACACAAATAAATGAGCATCAGTTCTCCAAAGAAATCCACAGGAATAGCTCAATTAGCATATGTTATTTTAGGATAAAAATCAAGGATACAAAACCAGAGCATTTTAAGTTTCAGATTAAAATTGATGCCTTTTTCATAAAATGACAAACACAAAGCAGTTGTGTCCCAAGCCAAATGATGATATACATTTGTTCTTCTTTTAAAAATAAGAGATTTAAAGGACAAGTTAAATGTTTTGTGCATTCTGCACAGTAGCCCTGAAGCAATGCACATCCCTAAAAGACACAAGAAGTCATTATTTCTGCATTAAACAGTCAGCCAAGCCGGGCGTGGTGGCTCCTAGCCGGGCGTGGTGGCTCATGCCTGTAATCCCAGCACTTGGGAGGCGGAGGCAGGAGGATCGTTGTGAGTTCGAGACCAGCCTGGGCTACAAAAGTGAGCTCAAAGCCAGCCTGAACTGCACAGTGAGACCCTGTCTCAAAAATCAAAATTAATTAATTAATTAATTAATTAATTTTAAAAAAAAAAAAAAACAGTCAGCCAGGTCTCAAAGCCAATAGTTTCAAGGTGGGGCATTGATTTTTAAAATTATCAAAACAGAAAGCTCATCCAACTGTCACACAAGTCTTTCTTCCCTACAAATTACTTTTAATACCTATGGCCTAAATCTCTTAAAAATTAAGTTTATTGCTTTTTTATTTCATAACTGTTATTCTTTCTAGACTTAATATTTCCACTTGCAGGCCAATAAATTTTTTCATCTTATTATACAGTTGTATTTCCTTCACATTTTTTAAAAAAACTTTAAACCTCACCCTTCCTCCCACCCTCTCTCTTGCCCCTTTTCTCCCTCCCTCTTTTACACACAGATATACACATCTTTAAAAATGTTTATACTCCTAGATTTTGTTTTGTCCTTTTCTGCCACAGGGTTCTCATACATGTATGAAAACTACTTTTCTTATCCTCTCCTCTTGCATCTATTTAAGTCTGTCTGTTCTATGAATCTCATCCCAACCTTCACTTCTATGGAAGAAGCCTTTCCTTGTCCTTTAGTCAGGTCAAAGTGACATCCTCATAGCATCACACACTTCTCCTAGCCACCATTTAGCAAAGTAATAATTTCTCATTCATTTATGAAATGGATCATCTGTCCCAACAGACCTGTGCTGTCTAATACAGTAGACACTAGAGAAATTTATTTATATTTCCAGTAATTAAAATCAAATAAGCCGGGCGTGGTGGCGCATGCCTGTAATCCCAGCACTTGGGAGGCTGAGGCGGGAGGATCAGTGGGAGTTCGAGACCAGCCTGGGCTACCAAAGTGAGCTCAAGGCCAGCCTGAACTGCATAGCGAGACCCTGTCTCAAAAAGACAAAAAAAAAAAAAAAAAAAAAAAAATCAAATAAAATTAGTAATCAGTCCCTTAAATGCGCCATTCCCTATCTCAAGAGCCCAGAATCACAAGTGCTAGTGGCTGCCATTCCAATTTCAGGCAGTGCCGAACAGGTCTTCCTTACCAGTGCAGGATGGCTCTGTGGAACAGCACTGCACTGGACACTAGGCTAGACAGAAGGACTGAGAACTTTCATCTTCAGAGCATTCGTCAGAGCAGTGAAGTAGAGAGAATAAAGCAAATACTCAAACATTTGGTGGGGGAATAAGAATTTTCTTTTTTCTTTTTTTTTTTGCAAAACTGTTTTCTGTGAAAAAAAAATTTTAATTAAAAATACATAAAAGAAAATACATAATAAGTTATCTGATTAGAACAGGATATTAGTAATGATTTAACTGAAAACTACATAATACAACTCCAAACATTCGATAATTAATGCCTGCTCTCTAGTCAACAATTACCTGTAAGTACTTAAAACATACCACACAATTCTGTATACAAAAAAATAACTCATGGATCTAAATGTGAAACCTAGAACAGCAGTTTCTACAAGAAAATGTACAATAATATTACCATGATCCTCAGGTAACAAAGACTTCTTAAATAAAAATAGCACTAACCTAGAATAAACACAACTAGAAATTCAACCCTGTATGCACAGGTAAATGTAAGGGCAGTGGTGGCAGACTAAGTATGACTCTAGAAAAAGGTCAGCAAATATGAGAAAAGAGGAGCCTGAAGGCAGGAAGCCTTTCAGTGCCAGACAACATGCCATGGAGTCAAATGGACAGTGCTCATGTCTGGGAGACTGAGAAGGGCATGAGCTCAGCAGCGTTTGATGGATGAACTAGCTCAGAACACAAGGAAGTCATCTGAAACCACAGCCTCTTTCTAAAGCGTGGGACCTGGTAGAGGAATTTTATCAATAGGCTCTTCCCACCATCCCTACCTCAGTAGCAGGGATGGATCCCAGGGCCTAGAACAGGCTAAGCAAATGTTCTCTACCTCTTTTTCTTTTAAGACAAGGTCTTGTTTGCTAACCTGCCTAGGCTGGAGCTGGCACCTAACGCACCATCCTGCCTCAGCTCCCACATGCTAGGAATGCAAGTCTACACCGTCAGAGGTGTAGACCAGAGGTGGTCTGCTTTAGCTGAGGGCCTCAAGGGGGTTGAAATCAGTAAAGCACCTACCCAGATTTAGATGAGAGGAGGATTAGAGAAAATATAATAGGTTTGCTTAGTAAAGGAAAGAATTTAAAATTCTTGGAAGAAAAGAAGTTATGGCAAAGAACAACAGGACCAAGGAGGCAGTGAAGCTGAGTCCCAGGTCCTGTCTGGAACAGCTGCCAGAGAGGACCTGGTGACACGTGGACTTCAGAAGCCCAGAATTCTGTTATTTCAATTGGAATGCCTACTCCTTTGTAAAATCTATTCTTATACTAATTTATTGTATTTAAAAAAAATTCTTAAATTCTGGGAAAAAAAAATAGCACTAACCCAAAGAGAAAAACAGTAAAATTAAGAAATTATGTTCAGGGTCTGGGGATATAGCTCAGTGGCACAGAACCTGTCTGGTAACCACAAGATCCAGAGTTTGACTGCCAGTTTGGAAAAAAAGAAAGTCTGTTCATGAAAAATATTGAGGCTAAAAAGTCTAACCATAGAATTTTAAGAAGATATTTGTAGTATTCATAAGCCACAGACTAATATCCAAAATATGCTAAGTATTCCCATAAATCAACTAGAAGAAAATAAATAGCCAATTAAAATGAAGAAAACATTTTAGCAAATACCTCACAAAAGCATACATTCCAAATAATAAATCAGCATATAAGATGTGTCCAAAATCATTACCTACCTGGGAAAAGAAAATTAAAACTACAAGACACCACAACACAGAGACCAGAACAACTACAATTTAAGTGCTGGTGATACCAACGGTTCATGAGGAGGCAATGCAAGGAGCACTCCCACATATCACTGTTGTGCGTGGAGATGAAAAGAGCAACTTTGGGGGATGGAGGAAGCCAGTGGCACAGTGTGTGCTTAGCATGCAGAAAGCGCAAAGTTTCTTCTCCAGCTTTGTCCCCCATAAAAAGCCGCTTAGAACATGTGCTTGGCTGTGGATCTACCAGGCAAACACAAGTGCTGTTGTCTACCACACATGAGCACAAGAATATTTACACCACTGCTAACAGCCAAACATGTAAACAACCCAAATGTTTCTCTGTGGAATGGATAAACTGTCACATTTTCTCCCAACAGAATGCCCCTTAGGAATAAAAATTAAATGCAACACACAAAAGCATACATGGAATTCAAGCAGGTTAAATGCAAGAAAAAGACAGACTGTTTTTGGACTCCTGCCTGTCAAAAATGTAAAAGCAATATGTTGGTATCATTTTATACCAAATTAAAAAATAATTTAAAAGATATAAAAGAATATATTTTATGCCATCATAAGTAAAACTAATCTATGATGACAGGTCATAACCATGATTATTGTTCTAGGATATTCTTTTTTTTTTTAATTCTTTTTTTAAGTTTTAGAGAATTTTTTTAATTTAATTTGTATTCATTTTATGAGGAAAAAGGTAAAATAGCGATGAAATAGCTTCAAAAGGTTAGAGGACAGTTGCAATAATTAATACATTTCATATTGTTGCCTTTGTAGTAGTTATTCAGAGGACAAACACAGACATAAAATCTTGTCTAAACACTATTAGGACAAACCTTTCTTCTCATTGAACTAAGAGAAAATAGTTGTATATCTATCCTAACTACCTTGTATATACATTTTTTTCACTATAAAATGGTCCTTTATTTATATCCCCTTTTTTTGTTTTGTTTCGTCAGAGATGGGTACTCCATTGCTACTAGAGAGGCTGTATTTGGAGAAGTCTTTAAAGGGTCTTTTCATACTTGATGCCAGTCTAAATGTTGTAACTACTTGAATTCAGCAAAATAACCCAGTATATCCAATAGTCCATAACAGTAGTGAGTTATCAGCACAACTGGCAATTGTCCAAAGTTGTTGACTTGAGCTTTTTACAGCTCAGCATATTAATATAGCTTCATATTTTGTACCTTGTAGTTACACTTTTCTCCTGGATAGTTAAGACTAAGTTAAAGCAAGAGCTACCTAACTAAAAATGTAACTTGTGCTATCTAATAAGGTCAGCCAACTCCACTCAGGATTTACCCTGGAACCATGTACAGCACCTTGTGGATCTTCTGTCCCTGTCAGCCATCTGGATGAGTCACAGCCATTACTTGGCCAATTTGCTCTCTGTGAAAACCTAAAAGAATTTTTCTCTCTACGTGACTCTCCTTATGTCTAGGGTATTCTTAACTGGCACAGGATACAAGAGAACCTGAAGAGTACTGGAAACTATGTTGTAATAGGGGTGATGGTTATACTAATTTATATGAAAATAAAAACAAAATTCATGAAGCATAAAAATACGTTCATTAAGCTATAAACATCTGCACTCATTAGTACATATAAATTAAACTTCCATTTAAAAATATTTTGGATACCTGAATACAATAAAAAAGACATTTAGGAATAAATCTCAAGAAATACTGTAAGACCTCCATAGAGAAAATTAGAGAATGTTATTCAAAGATGTTAAGGATAAATGGGGAGATATAAGGTATTTATAGAAAGAAAGACTAAATAGCATAAGAAATTTACCCCAAAATGCTCTTTTTTTTTTTTTTTTTTTTTTTTTTTTTTTTTTTTTTTTTTTTTTTTTTTGTCTTTTTGAGACAGGGTCTCACTATGCAGTTCAGGCTGGCCTTGAGCTCAGTTTTGTAGCCCAGGCTGGTCTCGTACTCTCACCGATCCTCCTGCCTCAGCCTCCTGAGTGCTGGGATTACAGGCTTGCGCCACCATGCCCAGCTTACCCCAAAATGTTCTAATTTGATACAATCTCAATAAACACACTGACTACTTTGAGCAACCTGACAAAGTGATTCTAAAATTAACATGGCATGCTTCCAAAATTGTTTCTCAGATTTAATACACAATTCCAATCAAAATTCCAACAGCATAACTCACAGAATTCAAGAAAACAATTGTAAAATTCATTTGGAACTAAGGGAGACCCAGAATAGCAAGGCAATCTAAGCAACAAGGGGAGGCAGGGGACATCACAATCTCTGACTTGAAATTATACTATAAAACTACTGTGATAAAAATAGCATGATATTAGCTGATAAATAAATAAACCCTGGGCCAGGGAGATAGCTCCGTACAATAAGCACTTGCCTAACAAGCACAAGGTCCTGAGTTCAATCTCCAGTACCACAGAAATAAATAAATTAATTTAATAAATTAAATAAATAAATAAACCCAGGCCTAAGGATCAATGGAAGAAACTAGAAGACGTATAAATAACTCCATATATACCCTGCTACCTTATCATTGACAAAGGAGTCAAACATATTCACTGAAAGAAAAAAAAAATCTTTTAATAATTGATACTGGACAAACTGGTTTTCCACATGTCAAAGACTAAAACTAGACCCATGTCACTTACCATACTAAGATCAAAATGGACCCAAGACCTAAACATTACAACAGAAATACTAAATCTACTATAAGAGAAAACAGAACTCAAGAAACAGGTGTTGGCAAAGACTTTCAAGGGTGGAAAATGAATCAACTGCAGAGGAACTAACACAAAGAATCAACAACTGAAATCTCTTATCATTAAAAAGCTTTTGTGCAGAAAAAGAAACTATCAACAGAGTGAAGAGACAACTTAAAATGTGAGAAAAAATTGCCTACCGTGCCCCAGACAAAGGACTAACATCGAGAATATGTTTAAAAATCAAATCAATCATTCCTCCCCAAATTTAAAGACCCAATTAAAATATGGGCATCTAAAATGAACAGAGGGCCAATGAGATGGCTCAGCTATCTAAAGTGGCTGCTTAGGCAAACTTAAGCAACTGCAGAGACCACTGTCTGATCCCTGGCACCACATGCTGCACCAGCCCCACTCCCAGGGTAGGCTGAGCCAGCTATAATATATTAAATAAATAAATAAATAAATAAATAAAACAATTCTGAGACGAAAAAGCCCAAATAGCAAATAAATATAAGAAAAAATGTTCAATATCACTACCTATTTGAGAGATGCAAATTAGAATAATGCTGAGATTCCATCCACCATTATTAAGAAATCAACCAATAACAAACACTGGCAGGGCTGTAGACCAAAAGGAACCCTTCTTCACTGAGATGAGAGTGTAGACTGGTGCAACTACTGTGGAAATTTCTCAGAAAACAAGGACTAGAGGTCTCATTTGACCCAGCTATTCACTACTTTAGTATCTTCCCAAAAGAATTAAAAACATCATAACGCAACAATATATGCACACCCACGTTTATAGTGGCACAGTTTATAATAGGTAAGACCTGGAAATACCCAAATACCCACCAAGGTATGCATGGATAAAGAGGATGTGGGGGTTATATAATGGAGTACTACTCAGATACAAAGGGTAAACTTGAGACTTTTCCGGATAAATGGATGGAAACACATTCTCATTCAATTGAAACCATACTCAAGTAAATAAGTTGGACACACATGTGTAACTATCACATTGTTTTTCTGGTATGAGAAAGCGAAAGTGTAAATAAGCACCACAATATATAGTAGATATTGAGAAATCAAAAGAAAATGTTCAAATGAAAAGGTGAACTAAAGAGGGGTAAGGAGTAAAGGAAGGAAAAGAAAAAGGAAACAAAGCCTTTGTAAATAAAGAAGCAAAGGGGCTGAAGGAGGATGGGGGGCTGGGGAACAAAAGAATCAAGGTACATTGTGTACAGGCACAAATTCCTTATGTTCAATGTGATCATTATGTATACTTAAAATGAATCAATACACTTAATTTAAAAAATAAATAAAAATAATTTTTATGGCACAATTCCAGCTTTGAAATTATACTACAAAGCTATTTGATTAAAACAGCATGGTGTTGGCACAAAAACAGGCATGTGGGTCAGTGAAACAGAACAGAGGTAGCAAAAACAACTCCAGACACATTCAGCTATTTGATCTTTGACAAAGAGGCCAAAAACATACACCAGAGGACAGATGCTCTCTTTAATAAATGTTGCTAGGAAAACTGAATAAGTACATGAAAAACATTGAGTCTAAAACCATATATCTCACCAAGTACTCAACTAAAATCAAAATTGGTCAAATATCTAAATTTTTAAATTTAAATTTTTAGCAGACATCACCTGCTTGGAAGATGAAATAGGACAACTCTTCAAGACATAGGTGAAGGCAATGACTTTATGAACGGAAACCCAATGGCAACAGAAATGGTATCAAAATTAAATAAACAGTACTACCTGTGCAGCAATGAAAACACCAACAAAGTGAAAAAGACCACCTATAGAACTAGAAAAAAATCTGCCAACTATTCCTCAACCAAAGGACTAACATCTAGAATGTATAACAAATTCAAAACACTAGACCTCTCTAAAATAAAAGACCTACAATGAGGACTCAGAACATAAGAGAACCTGTACTATAACAACCTATAACTAACTCAGTGGTATCCCAAATTTTCTGTTCAAGGAGATTATGGGGCCTCAGAGGAAAGCAATCGACAATGTATATTGTGCCAAAGGAGAGTAACCTAGAGAGAAAACATTCTCTTGAGCTTTCACAAAGAGCAACCTGGTCAAGCAATGGCCTTGACTCATCCAGATGGCTGACACTGACAAAAGTTCTACAAAACACTGTACATGGTTTCAGGGAAAATCCTGAGGTGATTTGACTGACCTTGTCAGATACAACAGTTACATTTTTTGTTGCATAGGTCTTGCTTTAAATGGGTTTTAACCACCCAGCAGAAAAGTCTAACCATGGGGTATAAAAAGTAAAGCCATATTAATATGCTGAGCTATAAAAGGCTCAAGTCAACAGCTTCTGACATTATTAGTTCTGCTGATAATCCACTACCATTATGAACTATTAGACTATACATACAACTACTTTCTCTTAGTTCAATGAGAAGAAGGATTTGTACTAATACTGTTTAGAAAAGTTATCATGTCTGCATCTTGCACTCTTAACAACTTCTATGCAGACAACAATATGCATTGTATTAATTCTTGTGGCTCTCATACTAACCTGTTTGAAACTGTCTCATTCTTTCTTTCTCACTAAAATAAAATTTCTAAAAAATTAAATTAAAGACCTAAAGAAACATAGACAATCCAAATAAATAGATACTTCTCAGGTAAAGTTCAAATAACCAATAAATACATGAAAAAAATTTAACAGCACTGGCCAGTAAAGAAATACAAATTAAAACAACATTGAAATTTTATCTTGTTCCATAAAGAAAGGCTATCAAAGTCAAAAAATCAAGTAATAACAAATACTGGCAAGCATATGGGAGGAAAGGAACTCTTCTACATTGTTGATGAAAATGTAAACTAATACAATCACTATGGAAATCAATATGGAGATCCTCAAAACACTAAACTAGAAATTCCATTTGACCTACCTATCTCCTTTCTAGGTATGTTCAAAAAGAGTTAAAGTCACAATATTACATTCATACTCAATTTATGGCAGCACAATTTATAATAGCTAAACTTTAGCCGGGCGTGGTGGCTCACGCCTGTAATCCCAGCACTCGGGAGGCTGAGGCAGGAGGACTGGTACGAGTTCGAGACCAGCCTGAGCTACAAAAGTGAGCTCAAGGCCAGCCTCAACTGCATAGCAAGACCCTATCTCAAAAAGACAAAAAACAAAACAAACAAACAAATATAATAGCCAAACTTTGAAAACAGTCCATATGGCCATCAACAGATGAATAGATTTTTTTAAGAAAATTGTAGTACAATGGAGTATTACACTGTCATAATGAAAGATAAACGAGGCATTAGTAGGCTAACGGATAGGGAGTTTAAGAGACTGGGAAGGGGGGACAGAAGAGTGAGAAATAGGATATGGGAAAAAAAGATGAAAATAGAACTTTTGCTAATGGGAAAGAGACCAAGACTTGGAGAGATGGAATAGAGAACAGAGGCAGAGGGAGAGGGAGAGGGAGAGGGAGAAGGAGAGGGAGGGTGGAAGGGTGGGAGGGAGGAAGGGAATTAAAGTTTGTTACGTACAGGTACCAGCTCCCCATGATAAATGTAATCATGTTCTGCAAACATGTATTAATTTTTTAATTTAATAGATTTTATTTTAAAATACATAAAATAAAGTTGATATGAATAATCAATGGGCAAAAAAACATTCAAAATGCTCTGGAAGAGTCACCTAATCAGGAAACTGCCCCTTCTAGATTTCAAACCACCTCTCTCAGAGAGCAGAGAATAAACAGTCTCTGGGTTTTACTGCAGAAGACCAGAATTTGGAACAACTAACCTGAAACTTAGAAAACGAGTAGCAATTTTTCAAGAACAAGCAAAATAAAGACAGTCTACACCAACTGTTCTCAAACTATGCTATACACTATAACCAATGAGGGGAGAGGAGCTTTAAAAACTCCAATGCCTTAAGCTGATGAAATTATGAATGTTCAATAGGTAAGTGAGAAAAAGCTACATGCATACATATAAAGTATTGAAACATGCAAAGAAAACTTAAAATTAAGTGCATTTGAATGTTGAATGTTGCATTACTATAATGTTCTGATTTTGCAAATATTTTAACAATACAGTTTCTGAGATGAGGAGGTAGCTTGGTGGTCTAAGCACCTGCCTGGTAAGCACAAGGACTTGAGTTCAATCCCTGGTACCACATACTGTGCAGGACCAGGCCACGGAAACTGGGTGTGGTGGCACATGCCTACAATTCCAGCACTGGGGAGGCTGAAACTGGAGGATAAATAAATAAATAAACAAACAAACAAACAAACAAATCTTTTAAAAATTAAAAAAAAAAAAACAATGCCAACTGACTCACAGTATCTAGGAATGAAAACCAAGCAAGTATCTTAGAGATCCCAGGTGATCCCTGAATGCAGATTGGTGAGCCCCTACTCTGCACTCACAAGCAGTCAACACAAGGGCACAGCTGGTAATCAGAGTTGCTGGGGTATATGCTAACAGACAAGAGGTCTGGGTGCCGGCCAAATGGCCTGAAGGGCAAGAGCATGGGCTACATTGAAACGTTTACCTGAAAGGCTATGCAAAGCCATCAGAAGTTGCACAAAAGGAAGGACACTGTCAATTCTGCTGTAGAAATATGATTCTGCTAACAATATAGAAGACAATGGGAAAGAGCCAACATTAGCAGCTGAGAAACCAATCAAAAGACAATCGTAATGGTAAAGGGGAGAAACAGTAAGAGCCTGAATTAGGGCTGTGATGACAGGTATTGGAGAGAAGGGGAGGAATCAAAAACCAAGTTGACAAAGCTTGATGTGAGCCAACCTGCAGGGATCAACAGGCCTCAACCCTTTCTTCTTTGCACAAAATACAGTACTCTTAAATCCTCTTCCCTGAACGCCTGCCTAATCTGTCTCATAGTAAGTCACCTACAGCTTGGATGGGACAGATAATGATAGGGACAGTAAGTCCCCTGGTCCAGAAGACTTCAGCTGTAGTTGCCTGCAATAAAATCACCTGTGGCTGATGAATGAAAAACAGTTGGATCTCGCTTCTATCCTGGTGGTTCAAGAAGTTATTTTCCAATCTGAAGTTAAATCAAAGAACTGAGTCAGGCCAAATATTATCTCACAGATAAGGACACTTCACAGGTTATTAATCAGATATCTGAGGCAAAAATTCAGCTTGGAGGTGTTGGAAAGCTAGTTATAGCTATGAAAGCCCAGTGCTAGAGATGCGCTTCTGAGAGCGCCAGGGAAGCAGGAGCAGGCTGACCTTTCCCTTGGCTGAGACATCGTGCCATGAAATTGCTGTTTGTGAGTCAGCAGGCTGGTAGGTGGCACAGGCTAAATATAACAGTGAGCAGGTTGTCCAATGCATCATTAGCCCTTTTACCTTCAGAACAAAAGTGGATAACCCACTGAACACAAAACAAACAGGCTAATACAACAAATGGCCAACACAGTCCAAAAATAATTGCGAATCTGAATTGAAATATAAAATTTAAACCTCTGACTTCACGTCTAACACAGGAAGAAGAGGCAAGCACTGTTCTCATCCTAAAGTAAGAAAGAGCTGGATAGCCTGGAAATTTGCTTTCCCAGGCTACCCAAGATCAGAAGTTACAATAAGCCTAGAGATCAGTGAATTGCTCAAGGCCTCTCATTTGCTCCAGGGTGGCTTGTGTGAAGTCTCTGCGGCTACAAGCATTCCCATTAGAAGCTTAGTGGGCAAATAAGAAAGAGTTTGGAAGCCTGGGTGTGGTGGCATGCGCCTATAATCGCAGCTCTTGGAAGGCTGTAAATAGGAGGATCACTATGAGTCCAATCTAGTAGTGAGACTTGAAACACTCTGTAGACCCTTCCCTAAAAAAAGAAAAGAAAAAGAAAAAAGAAAGGTTCTGAGAAAGTAAGAGCAGCTTCCCCCAGCTCTGGACGGAACTAAAACTGGAAGAGGAGCAGTAAGGATTCTCCAAATAACAGAGGGCACAGTGAAAACCCAGATGGGAAGATGGAGCCACAGACCAAATCTCTGCCAGAAAGCCACCCAACTCCACTGAAATCTACAGTCCTATAGACAAGGCTGTGGGGCTGGAAGAGTCACTGAACAAAGTAGCAGGGAACCTGAGAGAAAGCCTTGATGAAGCCCAATATTCTAATAGCAAAGAGAAAGAAGTCTCCAAGTGAAACTAACGAAGAGCTGGCAGAGAAGCAGAAGGAAAAGCAAGAAAACAGAGCCAGGTGGCCACTGGAAATTACAACAAGCCCTGGCCCTGCCCTCAAATGCAACTGGTGGAAAGAGCAAAACTGATAGCATCTGCTGGGAACCAGTGCGGACTGGGCGAATACGGAGAGGTCAGCCCCAGAGGACAGGTGTAACCTCTTCTCCCAGCCACAGGGGCAGGTCTTTGGAGAATGTGCAGCAAGAGCCTTGTATTAGTTACTTTTTACTCGCTGCTGGGACAAATACCCGACACTCAAGATGAAGGAAGGAAAGGTTTATTTAGCTCACAGTTTGTAGAGGTTTCAGTACATATTTGGCTGGCCCAAGGCTGAGTGGAGCAGGGAGGAGAGCATCCAGTTCATGGGAGCAGAACAGCAGCAAAATGGTGGCAGAGGCAGCCAATCAATCAGGGCAGCAGAGCAGCAGCAACAGCTCGAGTCTGTCTCTCTGTCTCTCCGTCTCTATGTTACATTCAGGCTCTCCGTCTTAGCCCCCCCCCCCACCTTAGGCTACACCCATATCCCAGAAGTACTTCAACCCATAATCCCAT
>PVJA010043825.1:0-16550 GCA_004027025.1 Myocastor coypus | reverse complement strand
ATTTAAACACAAGACCTCATATATTCTAGACATATACTCTACCACTGAGATATACCCTTAGCTCAAGTGGAAGCTTTCTTAATAGCATATACTTCTCAACCAATTAAATGCGTTCTTCCAGGGCTGGTCAAATAGCTCAGCAGATTAAAGCACCTGCAAGCAGGCACAGGGGCTGAGGGTTCCATCCCCAGGCCTGCCTTGCTGGCCCTGCCCCCGGGGTGCACTGAGATGGCAATAGAGACTGGGTGTAGTGGCACCTACCTGTGATCCCAGCTCTTGGGAGGCTATAAATAGGAGGATCACTATGAGTCCAGTCTATCAGTGAGACCCTGAACACCCTGTAGACCATTCCCTAAAATACAGAAAAAAAAAGAAAAAATGTGTTCTTTTAGCTTATATTATCAGAAAGCAGGGCCTCTTGCCTCCGTCCTTGACAAAGTTCTTTCTCATCTTTAGCAATGTTGGCATGAGGAAAGACCAAGGACAGATGTGTGTGGTGCTCTCAAGTGTCTACAGGCCTGTAGGAGTCCTCTGCTTCTGCTCTTCCCGGGGTTTCAGTGTGGCAAAGGGGCCTGTGAATACCAGTATGCCCAGCTGCTAGGTTTTACTTTAATTAAACACAGGTAAGTGAGAGGACATTTGTCAAACATTTGTTAATAAAAGCAAGTTGGCTTGAACATTTTTTACATAGGCTCTTCCTTACTACAGGAAAGAATCCAATGGCCAGAGATGTAGCCCAGCAGCATAAGTACCTGCCTGGTCATGAGTTCCATCCCTAGTACAAAATAATAATAATAATAATAATAATAATAATAATAATAATAATGATGATGATGATGATGATGATGATGCAGCAAATGAGAAAAAATAGGAAATCAAGCTAGATTAGAGAGTCAGATATACCATGGTAGCTGCTGGTTTGGCTCCACGTTTCTTAGAAGCCAGTGAAAAGAAGAAAACCTGGTTCATGGTGACAAGATGAAAAGACAGTTACTAATGAAATACACAATTTTTTGTAGTACTAAAACTTTTAAAAAGTCTTCTTTAGGAACTGGGGAGATAGCTCAGCAATCTAAGTGCCTACCTGGCAAGCAGGTTTAAGTGCCTGCCTGGCAAGTGCAAGGACCTGGGATTGATCCCAGGTATCACATGCCATGCTAGTCCCAGAACCTTAGATACAAAAATGGCATGGAATTACATGCCTATAATCCTAGTGCTGGGGAGGTTGAGACAGGAGGATCACTGTGAGTCCAAGCTGCATAGTGAGATTCTACACCAATTTTTTTTTTAAAGCCTTCTTTAGAATTGAAGGGCATAACACAGCTGAATGTGTTATGGATTGAACAACGAAGTGACTGGAAGCAGAATAAGAGAGGAAACATAGCAGGAGCAAAACCATGCACTTATGTACACAGGATGAATCAGATATTGGTCCTAAGAACCTTCAAAAGGTTTATCACATTACTCATAGCACCATGCAACACTAAAACTATGCTTGGAATGCCTGTCATTCTCATCTTTTAGATGTGTACTGCTTCCAATGTAAACTCAGTTACTGTTATGCTCTCCCGCAAGTAAATGGTTGGTTAACAAAAAAAAGGGAGGGCTATTAATTGAGAGTAAGAGACTGGGCAAATGCCATAGGCTTGACAGGCTACAATTTTGTACAACCGTGGATTTCTAAATGTCTGCATAAAAATGTGTAACTGCTTTGATCACATTCTATAGAGAGTTATTAGAATATCAATGATTGATGGAAAATATCAATTTCAAACTAAGTCAAAGATGTTTGATATTCAGAAAGCCAATGGTGTTAAGTTCAATTACCTATGTTATAGAGTAATAGTATCACGGAGCTTCTCTGCTGGAGGATTAAAAATGTAAGTAATAGATCAAAAATTGGAGAAAAAGAAGGGCTATGAGGATAGCCAATATTTTGGCCCTAGCCCTTCAAGGTCAGTAAGGACTCAGGACATAAGAGAACCTGTGCTGTAATATCCTATAACTCAGACGTGTCCTAAATTTTCTGGTCAAGGAGATTATGGGACCTCAGAGGAAAGAGATAAAGGAACTATAGTGTGTCTAAGGAGAGTAACCCAGAGAAAAAACATTCTCTCAGGCTTTCACAGAAAGCAAACTGGTCAAGCAATAGTTGTGACTCATCCCGAAGGCTGACACTGACAACAGTTCTACAAAGCACTGTATATGGTTCCAAAGTTAATCCTGAGGGGATTTGACCTTGGAAGATACAAAAGATGAATGTTTTGTTATACAGGTCTTGCTTTAACTTGCCCTTCATCACCCAGTGAAAAAGCTTAATTGCAAGGCATAAAATGCAGAACTAGATTAGTATGATGAGTTGTAAGAGGCTTACATCAATAACCTCCAACGTTGCCAGTTTCACTAGGAACCCACTGCAATTATGGAACATTGGACTATGTATACATCTACTTCCTCTCAGTTCAAAGAGAAGATTTTTTTTCTTTTTTTTTTTCTTTCCTTACCAATATCAATTAGAAAATTTATCATGTCCATATCCTGTGCTCTGTATTACTATTATGAGGACAATATGCACTACTAATGTACTACTAATGTACAAAATGTACTACTAATGTGTTGTGAAACTGTCATATTGATATTTCTTATTAAAAGTAATTTTAGGGCCCGGCAAGATGGCTCAGTGGTCTAAAGCACCTGCTTGGGAAAGCTTGGGCGGCTTCAGGGACCTCGGTTCGATCCCTGGCACCACATGCTGTGCCAGCCCTGCCCTCGGGGCGGGCTGAGCCGGCCATAAAAATGAGTGAATAAACAAACAAAGGTTCTTAAACAAGAAAAGAAATAAATTTTTTTTTAAAAAAGTAACTTTAAAAAGAGTCGTCTTTGGAAATTTGAAAGGGACAAAGATTCAGTATTGTAAAGTCCACCAAGTCATTATTTTAAATAAATACAATATAACAGTATACTCTAGTATGCAATAGGTTGTTTTCTCATTTGTTTTATTTATTTATTTGTGGAATCAGGGATTGAACTCAGGGCCTTGAACTTGCTAGGCAGGCACTTATGCCCCTGAGCTATTTCCCAGCCCCTGTTTTATTTTATTTTTTGAAACAAGGTCTTGATAAATAGTTCAGACTGCTGTTGAACTCACTATGTAGCCCAGGCTAGCCTCAAACTTATAGCAATCCTCCTACCTCAGCCTCCTGGGAGTTCTGGGATTACAGATGTACCACTATGCTCAGCATGTTTTATCCTTTACTACTTTTAAAACAGTTAAACAAACAAACAAACAAAAAAACAGTTAAACATTACCTTCCTACTACAGCAGTAAGTAAAACACAGCATTGCTGTTAGATTTCAGTTTACTTAAACCAAAGGATACATATGGCTGAAAAGAGGATTGTATAAAGCAGTGGTACAGAGGTGTTGGGATGTGATAAAGTAATAATATAGTAAGGGCTTGTGAAGTGTCCTGGAGTAGTAATCTAGTAAGACCCAGGGGATGCTCTTGGGTAATGATACAATAAGGGCTGATGATACACTGGAGTAGAATACAGCAAGGGATCTCGGGGCATGTGTTGGAGTAAGGACTGTGGTACAGTGAGTGATGATATAATAAGTTTGATGAGCAGGAGTAATAACACATAAGGGCTGGGAGAGATCCTAAAGTGATAATACAATGAGGCTGGGAAGCATACTAGAGTAATAGTTCAGTAATAAGTTTAAGGGAGAAGATATATGATAACAAAAAAAAAAAAAAGAGGGCCAGGGAGATAATTCAGTGGAATAAGTGCTTGCCCAGAAAGCCCAAGATACTGAGTTTGATCCCTGGTACCACCAAAAAAAAAAGAAGTAGGTGATGAAATGGGCTGGCAAGATAGTTCAGTGGCCCAAAGCACCTGCTTAGGCAAGTTTAGGCAACCACAGGGACTGCAGTTGGATCCCTGGCACCTCATGCTGTGCCAGCCTCACCCCCAGGGCAGGCTGAACTGGCCATAACATAAATAAATAAAGTATTTTTTAAAAAGATATATGATCAGTTATGGTTTGTGATAATAACTAATTACTGTCTACTAACTGAAATATAGATGATGCATTGTGAATAAATATGCCAGGGGTCATTATAAAACCTCAAGTTCAATATGACTATATTACAGAATATAGAAGGCAATATGTTTTCTTATGTGACTGTCCTGTTAGAACATTGTGACCAAAGTCCTTGAGTGGATTTGCTTCTTTTTCTAAATGCCCATTAATTTATTAGTTTTTCTAAGAGAGTGATCATGAATATTGTTCCTTTACTGGAGCTGGTTCATGGTCAGAATAATGAGGCTTGGTGCCAGCACCCCAGGCTTCACTGTGAGAGGAAAGGACAGCAGGAGAGTGTGGGACCCTGTGGTGCATAGAACAAGCTTTATGTTCCAGGGGAAAAAAGCTCTGCATCTCTGGTTCTGCCTGATTATCATGTTCGGTAGAAGGGAAGCTGGAAGTCTTTCCACTGAATTAATGGAGTATTGAAGTCCCAGCCCTTGAACTTGGCTGTGACCTTCTGAAGCATCCAAGTTCCTCGATGGAAAACATGATCAAATCTCTTATGCTGCTTTTCCTGGCAGCTGAAGCACAGTGGATTCTCAGTGTTGTGTTCTGTGTTGCTGAGAGTTTGGATTATTGAACTTGTCACTGAATTGTCTTTTTTTCTATATTGACTTCTACTTCAAAAATGAGTTTTAATGCCATTGGAAAGTACTTTCTGTAAGTAAATTAGAGTGCTAATGATCAGAATGGAAGTAAGTGTTGTTGACAACTTATTCCTGCTGTAGTGGTATCTTGGTGGGGTTCCTCTGTGCGGCTTGGATGGAGATATCTCCTTACTTGATCAGTCACAAATGACAGTCCAGAAGAGTTGATTTTTTTTCTTTTTTTATTACTTTTGATAAATATCAATATGATAGTTTCACAACACTTTAATAGTATATTTGCAATAATCGACACATTGCATGTTGTCCTCACAAGAGTAATACAGAGCACAGGGTGTGGACATGATACATTTTCTGATTGATATTGGTAAGGAAAGAAGAGAAAAGAAAAAATTCTTCTCTTTGAGCTAGAGGAAGTAGATGTATATATAATCCAATGTTCCATAATTGCAGTGGGTTACCAGTGAAACTGGCAATGTTGGAGGTTGTCGATGTAAGCCTCTTACACCTCATTGTACTAACCTAGTTCTATGTTTTAAGCCTTTTCACTGGGTGATGAAGGGCAAGTTAAAGCAAGACCTATATAACAAAACATTCATCTTTTGTATCTTTCAAGGTCAAACCCCCTCAGGATTAACTTTGGAACCATGTACAGTGCTTTGTAGAACTGTTGTCAGTGTCAGCAGAAGAACTGATTTTATGCTGTGAGAATTCATTTTGGAGCCTTAAGCTAAGAAATTTTTAATAAATTAAATCAGCAATGTACATATTACATTAGGAACAAAGTGTTGTTTTGATGTCAGAGGAACAGAAGATTTATACATAGTCTATGGAACCTGTGCACACTTGACAGAACACTCAGGCTATATAAAAAATAGACTCTAGGAAAAAGGAGGGCTCTGGCATAGCTTTGCTCTCTCACTATATCCTAGTTATGTGACCTTAAGCAAATTAGTCCATTAGAACCATCACTGTACTGTTAGTGTGACTAGCCACATCTGTGGACTGTAACATGAAAGTCTATGGGAAGGGCCTTAGAGAAGAGTTTTCTTTTATTCATTGGCACATTTTCATGACTTATCAAAGTCTCCTTATAAGCCGTTCCTTTAAGAATCTTTTCTCATTTGGGAATGTAGCTCAGTGGTGAAGTGCAAGCCTAGTACACTTGAGGCCCTGAATTCCATCTTGTACTTTAGAGAAGGTCTACAGAGTCTCACTGTGTAGTTCAGACTCATAGTGATCCTCCTGTGTTCAGCTTCCCAAGAGCTGGGATTATAGGCACACGCCACCATGCCCAGTCTCAATCACCATCTCAGCGAGCCCTGGGGGCAGGGCCAGCCCAACATGCTGGGGATCCAGACACTGCACTGTGCCTAAAAAATGTTTATTAAGTGTTTCAAATAGGCAATACAATTCACATGGTTCAAAATATAGAGGGTTATAGTAAAGTGTTTAGCTCCTGTTCTGTCACCCAGCCATCCAGGGCACCAATGCTAGGCAACCTGGTACACTTTTAAAGCTATTCAGTGTATATGGAAGCAAATGTGCATCCTCTTTCCTTTCTGTACATGAACAGGAGCACATATGGACACATCATTCTGTACAAGTGCTCTTTGTCCTAAGAGTGTGTTCTGGAAAGCCAGGCACAATGGTATCTCTATAGTCCCATCACTCATTAGACTGAGGTATGTAGATCACTTGGGCCCAGGCATTTAAGGCCAGTCTGGGAAGTGTAGCAAGAACTTGTCTTTGGGGGAAATTGTACTTTGGAGATCATTAATAATGTTCCGTAAAGAGCCTCCTCATTCTGGTTTCTATCTCTCTGGCACTTGTTTCATTATTTCTCAGTGGTTATTAATAGAAGTTCATAACCACATTCACAAGTTATTTTAGTGTTTCAGGATGAATTTCCCTGAGCCAGGAAATTTAAGCTCTTTTGATGGTTTCCTTCGACTTTAGTTTCCTCTTGCTAAGGCTTGATCTACACTTTGCAGGAAAAGACTTTTTGGGATATATAGGCCTAAAAGGAGACAGAAATAAAATCAAAGCTAACAGAATATCATGGGGGCTTTTGCCCTTACCATTATAAACTACCCTGGCTCTTCAGCATTATTTTTCCAGACCATTTTTTTTAACATATGGGCTTGCCAACCTCTATTTACCCAAGACTGTGTGGCCTATTTTCAGTTCTTACACATGTGGTTATGTATGCCTGGGCACATCAAGAACAACCTGTAGGGCTAGAGAGATAGCACGGCAGTCTAAGGCCTGCCTGGCAAGATCAAGGACTAGGGTTTGATCCTCAATATGTCATGCTGTGCCAGTCCCACACTGAGCTGACCACTGAAACGGTATGGTGGTGCATGCTTATAATCCCAGCACTGAGGAGGCTGAGACAGGAGGATCACTATGAGTATGAGCTGCATAGTGAGACCCTGTACAAAATACAGAAGGAAGGAAGGAAGGAAGGAAGGAAGGAAGGAAGGAAGGAAGGAAAGAAAGAAAGAAAGAAAGAAAGAAAGAAAGAAAGAAAGAAAGAAAGAAAGAAAGAAAGAAAACAAAAGAAAGGAAAAGAAAAGAACAGCCTATATACTTGCCCTGGCCTCTCAATAACCTTTTTTCTTATCAATCAGAATTGGTTCCATGATACTGAGAATCTTCTTACCTCCATCATGTTGACTTTGGACAAACTGCATGGCCTCTCTTAGCTTTTTTCTTTATCTATAGGGTGGAGTTTGTCACATCTGTCTCAGATAGTTGAAACAATTAAATGAAATTACATGAAACGATAATTAAATGATCCTCTGCCTTGGCAAGTTCTACATCTGTAAATCCAGCCAACCTTAGATCAAAACTATTCAGGAAAAAATTGTGTCTGTACCAAACATGTATAGACTTTTTTTTGGTTGTAATTCCCTAAACAATATAATATTAACATAATAACTATTTCCATGCCATTTATATTAGGAATTTTAAGAAATGTTGAAATGACTTTAAGTATATAGAAGATTGCACAGGTTACATGCAAACAGTATGCCATTGTTTGTAAGATAGTTGGGTATCAGAAGATGTTTATATCTATAGGGGATCTTGGAACCAGGTCTCCTCAGATACTGAAGTACAACTGTATGAAGAACCAAGAACTGGAAATGTAGATTTTAAAAATAAAACGTGATTTTTTTTCCCCTTAAATTACCTTCCTTAAGAGAATTTCCTAGTTAAGAATGTGATAAAAACTATACCTGGCCATGGTAGTGCATACCTGTAATCCTAGCACTTGGGAGGCAGAGGCAAGTAGAACAGTACAAGCTTGAGGCCAGCCAGGGCTACACAGTGAGTTTAAGGCCAGCCTGAACTACATTGGAGACCCTGTCTGAAAAGAACAAGAATAAAAAAAACCCAAACCAAACAAAAAGAATATGTCAAAACAAAATTTTTAAAAGTCTAGCTGCGGGCCCAGCAGGATGGCTCAGTGGTCTAAAGCGCCAGCTTAGGAAAGCTTAGCTGCAGGGACCGTGGTTCAATCCTTGGCACCACATGCTGCGCCAGCCCTGCCCTCAGGGCAGGCTGAGCCGGCCATAAAAATAAATAAACAAACAAAAGTTCTGAAACAAGAAAAATAAATAAATAAATAAATAAATAAAATAGTAACGGGAGAATTATAGCAAAACATGAAAAAAATCAAATAAAATGATTAAAAACAAATAAAAGTCTAGCTGCCTTAGATCTAGGGCATTTTGCTCATATTCTTCAAACTTTATTTTCTTTCTTTTTTCTCTAAGAAACTATTTTAAGGTCTTACTTACTTTAGAGCAGTTTTAGGTTCACAGGAAAATTGAGAAGCAGGTATAAAGATCACTCATGCTTCCTACCCTTTCATAACTTTCCACTTTGCCAATGTCCACAAGTGACACATTTGTTGCAATCAGTGGACTTGCATCGACACATCATTATCATCCCTAAAGCCTCAGGTGCTCGTAAAGTGGAGCTTTTTGGAGGTGTCTGGATTTAGGGTGTGTGAGTATGGATTAAATATGTGTAATCCTGAAATTGTTCCATTGATTGGCTTAGCATATTGCTGGGTGTGGACAATGGGAAGGCCCACTGGGGTGGTGACATCATCCAACAGGCTTGTAGCTTGAGTGGGGTAAAAGGGAGAGGAAGGCTCAGTGCTGCTGCCTCCTGCCTTTCACACATAGACTGTTGAGAAAAAGTCATGCTCCTCTGTGGTGGTGTCCTGCACTGGAACCAGCTAGCTATGAACTAAGACTTGTATAAACTGTAAATTAAAACAAATGTTTCCTCCTTTAGCTTGTGTCAAGTATTTTGTTCCAGCAATGAAAAAGTAAGACATCACCCAAAGTCTGTAATTTATATTGGGGCTCACTTCTGCTGTTGCATATAGTGTGAGTTTGGACCAATCTGGAATGATGTGGGTCCCTTATTGTAGTACTAAAGTAGTTTTATTGCCCTACACATTCTCTGTGTTCTGCCCACTTACCTGTCCCTTCTTTTAACACCTGACACAATTAAATTTTCTACTGTCTCCATAGTTTTGCTTTTATCAGAATGCTGTACATTTGGAATCATATAGTACATAGCCTTCTCAGATTAGTATCTTTCAATTAGTAGTATGCATTTAAGGTTTCTCCATATTTTCTAATGTCTTTTTAAAAAATCTTTATTTATTTGATACAAAGTCTTCCTATACATCTTGGGCTTATAGTGATCCTCCTATCTCAGCCTCCCCAGTGCTGCAGTTATAAGTGTGTGCCACCACACTTGGTTTCCAGGGCTGTCACATCATCCAGAGTTGTGGGGGCCAACATGACATGCAGAACCAGGATTGAACTTGGGTCCTTGTGCTTGCCAGGCAGGTGCTTAGACCTCTGAGCTATCTCCCCAGCCCTCTTCTAATGTCTTGATAGCTCATTTCTTTTTATGACTGAGTAATATTTCATTGTCTAAAAGCACTACAATTTTTTCACTTATTGAAGAGCATCTTGGTGGCTTCTAAGTTTTGGCAATTATAAATAAAGCTGCTATGAACATTTATTAAGCTTTGCTTTTTTAAGATGATTTTTTTAATCATCACTTGCTGGGCATGGTGGCACATGCTTATAATCCTAGCACTCAAGAGGCTGAGACAGAAGGATCATTATGAATTTTAGGCCACTGTCTTAAAAAAAAAAAAAAAAAAAAAAAACTGAGCATGGTGGTTCATGCTTATAATCCCAGCACTTGGGAGACTAAGGCAGGAGGATTGGTGCAAGTTCGAGACCAGCCTGGGCTACAAAAGTGAGCTCAAGACCAGCCTGAACTGCATAGCAAGACCCTGTCTCAAAAAGACAAAAATAAATAAATAAATAAATTTTAAAAATCAAGAAAAATCCTAAAACCAAAAATATACGCATAGTACACACACACACACACACACACACACACACATGGGGGGGTAGGGGAGAAAGTTACCATCACTTGTACTTTATTAGTCAGTTTCTTTTTTGGTCAAAATTAAACTTTCTTTTCAATTTGAGCAGTAAAAGCAGTACCAGGTTTTGACTTAATACATGAAACAATGCACTAATAATTCCAGAAACTCTGAAATAAATGTACAATTGTGCCTAGGTTCACAAATGCTTCTGTTTGGAAAACAAGTGGCTCACAAAGAGAAACATCGGGCAAAATTTTGCTTTCCTTGTCAAACTCCATATCAGGTGATGGACATGATAGCAGCCATCTTCTCCAGAATTATGGAATGAATTAAGTTTGTGAACCAACGCACCACTGTTTTAGAAATAAAGAATTCATATTATGGCAAGAGCAGTCTTCACTCTGGACTGAACAAGTTGTCCATGGTGCTACTGTAGTGTGACATAATTAGAAGATCTTCATTAAAACCCTTTCAAACACTGAAAATTGACCTTAAGGTCAACATTTTCTTGTGTGTGTTGTCTAATACCCTCCCCTGTGGGAGACACTAATCCTGGCCCTAGTGTTATAAAGTGGACAAGGTACGTCTGCAATGGTGAGAGTAGGGGAAAAGTCAGGCATCACTCTTACCCGGGAGGTACTGGCTTACTGAGTTTGGTTCAGTTCAAAGCAAATGAAGATCATTAGGAAGGAAGAAGCAGGACAAGACCAGATATAGTGAGCATCTTAACAAAAGCATGCAAGCAGCACCACAAAAGATTTTAAAAGAGAAATGCACTCCCTGTTGTGAGTTGTATAAGGCTCATGCACTTATCTCCCTGATGACTCTGAAACCTGCATCTCTGGTGCCTGTAGTCCAGAAATACTTGTGCAACTGCTACTGAAAATATCTCATGTGTGTTTGGTATGTGTATTCATTCAATGAATATTTGGTGTCTACTATATTCCAGGCATCTCTCTGGGCACAAGGGATACAGCAACTAACCACACAATTGAAGTCCCTGTTCTCATGGCTTTTACATTGTGTTCTCAGCATGTCTAAACAAAACATTCTTGAGTTGCTTAACTACTTCCTCTGGCATCAGAATTTATCCTAGGTAATATGACATTTTTGCAACCCAGATCCTGGTGTTATCATTACTTGCTTCATTTTCTTTCATGTAATTGTCTTAAGAAGACATATCTGTCCACTTTATTTTTATTTCTTTGGGTTCCCCTTAGCCTATCCAACACAGATCCCCTTACTTGATTTTAGTGATAGTTAATACTGGTTAATGCTTACTCTTTTGCCCTGTGTGAATGGTATCAGTTTGGGCCAGTTAATTAGAAAACGTGATTAAATCAAGAATCCTAAAGAAAACAAACATACATTTTTTGGTGGGTGGGGAAGGGTCTACAAGGTGTTCAGGGTCTCATTAGTAGGTTGGACCCATAGTGATCTGCCTGTTTACACCCTCCCAAGAGCTGGGATTATATGCCACCATGCCCAGTCTCAATTGCTGTCTCAGAGAGCCCTGGGGGCAGGACTAGCCCTGAAGGCCTGGGGATTCAAACTCCCAGTCCCTATACCTTCTTGCTTGCAGGTGCTTTAATCTGCTGAGCTATTTGGGTGGCCCAAACATACATATTTTAAACATTCTATTTTCACCTGAAGTATGCCAACATGTACTCATCCTATTGATTGGAGTTGTTTACATCCTTCAATACTTGGAGTACATCTATGATTCCAGTTTTAGGATTTTAAAAAAATATGAATGAGAACATACTTAAGGCCTGGGATATAGCTCAATGACAAAGTGCCTGCCTGGCAAGTGCAAGGTCCTGAGTTTGATTCCTGGTATGAGAGACAGAGACAGGCCGAGACAGAGAGAGGGAGAGAGAGAGAGAGATAGAGAGAGAGAGAGAGAGAGAGAGAGAGAGAGAGAGAGAGAGGGAGAGAGAGAGAGAATATCTGTAAACATGCAAAATGTTTACAATTTAGGTATGTTCTTATGCACACCACTGAGTTAAATACCTGGCCTTACAGATAGTGTATTAATCTTTCACGGTTACTGCAGCCCCTTGTAATATCTCACCTTTACTGAGGTCTCTCCATTCAGTGTTGCTTTTGAAGAATGTAAGTCTCTGTCATTCTCTCTTGCTCTGTCTTTCTGTCTCTTGTCTCTCTGTTCCTGCAGTCACATATCACTGGCTTATGTAATAATAGTTTATATAAATAAAATACAACTAACATAAATAGCTTTGGGAACCTAAATGACTCTTAGGACACAAGCAATTCAGTGTTGGGAGGAGAAGTGCACAGATACATTAGAGAGGAGTGGCTACCAAGAGACATCCTGCCATGGGTATCAGTCAGTCTGTCTTATTTGAGGTACACTGGCTATTTTGGTAAATTGTTTATCTGTAAGATGTTAGGTGGAGAGTGTGTAAGAGAGAACTTGTGCCTTACCAGAATATATTCCTGAACCGTAGCTTTCATCAGCCCTCTCCCCTGCTCAGGAACCTTCAAGCCTCCTCTGACTAGATAAAACACTAAGGGCAACCTCATTTGTATGATTCCACTGCAGCCTTGTGATTTCTTTTGGTGTTTTGACTGTGACCTCTTTACAATCAAGGCTTTGTTCACAGGCCCTACTGCTGCCTTGCTTATACAGGGTGCGCATGTCCACGCCAAATCCCTGTCCCCCCCACCCCTTCTCACCATTGCAGACATTAATATTCTCCATGAAGGCAGCAGCTCATAAATAGCACCTCCTTCAAAAGGCCTTTCTGGAGCAACTCACAACAGGGAGTGTGTTTCCCTTTTAAAATCTTTTGTGGTGCTGCTTGCCTGCTTTTGTTAAGATTTTCACTGTATCTGGTTTTGTCCTGCTTCTTCCTTCCTAATGATCTTCATTTGCTTTGAACTGAACCAAGCTCAGTAAGCAAGTACCTCCGAGTAAGAGTGATTCCTCACTTTCCCCCTTCTCTTGTCTTCTTTAAAGATTGAATCTTTCTAGCTTTTATTCCTAGCAGCAAGGCACCCCCAGGTTTCAGTCATGCTAATTGATTCAGAGGGAGGACAGGGCTCTTTGAGTTTGGAAACAATGCAGTGTCTCCAAGGGCTCATGCACTTATCTCTCTGGATTTTTTAAAATCAGCTTTATTGAAGAATGATTTGCATGACATAAAGTACACTTGTTTAAAATATGCGATCCAGTGATTTCTAATAAATTAACCAAATTATAATTGTAACTATAAATGCATCTTAAAACATTTTTCTTGCCCCCCGCCCAATCTTTCTCCTTTGGTTTCCAGTCACTCTGTTTGTACTACCAGCTCCAGGCAACCACTAATCTGCTTTTTATTCTTACAAAGCCTCCTCCTTAGACTTTTTCTGCCACTTCTTCACAATTGGAGAGTTTTCTAGACTGATTGGTGTGCTATTTACCTTAGCAATTTTGCACGTGATTCAATTACTTGACTTTCTTACCATCTCTTTTACCCTTTCTCTTTATGTTCAAATTTCTCTTGGTTTCCTTTATGGACTGAGTCCTGGTTCAGCAAGTTGGCCTTTGGCATATTAAGTTGAGCTTTTTTCCATGAATGGTGTCATATACAAAACAGATACTGAACATTAGTTTCAGAGTAAAGAAATCTAGCCTGGGCTTCAGAATAGGGCATATAAAGCCACTTGATAATTTTTTGCTAGTAAATACTTTTTACTTTTTGGTAAAGAGAATGGCATTGTGTTTATCAAATGATCTATGCTTGATAATTTAGAGTACAAAACAAAGAAATATCTTTTTTTTTTTTTACAAAAATACATAATGTAGCATTTCGGTGTCTGAATATATATCCAGAAGAACTCAAAACAGGGATTCCAAGAGATGCATGTGTATCCATCTTTGTAGTAGCACCATTTGCAATAGCTAAAAGGTGGAATCAGTTTAGGTGTCTATTAACAGAGCGTTGGGGAAATAGCTCAGTAGAATAACTGCTTGCTTGGAAAACGCAGGACCTGAGTTCAATCTCTGGTCCCACCAAAAAAAAAAAAAGATAGGTAGATAGATAGATAGATAGACAAACAGACAAAAATGTGATATATTATGCAGCCTAAAAAGAAGGAACTTCTAACACATGCTACCACATGAATGAAACTTAAGATTATGCTGATGGACAGGGTAACACACCCGGAGGCTGAGACAGGAACACCACAAGTTCAAGGCCAGCTTGAACTACATAGTAAGTCCCTGTCTCAGAAAAAAAGAAAAAAAAAATTAAACTGAACTAACCCAAAGAAGCAAAAAATGAGGCATTATACTAAGTAAAATAAGCCAGACACAAAGGACAAACACTATGTAATTCCAGCCCTGTGAAGGACTAGAGTAGTAAAATTTTATTGAGGAAGAATAGAACAGTAGTTGCCAGGGGCTAGGAAGAATGATCATAGAGTTACAGTAGTTTAAATCTTGCAAGATGAAGGGATAAATGGTGATGATGTCTGTACAACATTGTAAATTTCACGGGTTGGTAAACTTAAAAATGATTAAGATAGTAGTCTTTATTTCTTTTTCTTTTCTTTTTTTCTTTTTTTTTTTTTTTTTTTTTTTTTTTTTTTTTTTTTTTTTTTTTTTTTTTTTTTTTTTTTTTTTTTTTTTTTTTTTTTTTTTTTTTTTACCAAAAATAACACATTTTAAAGGGAGTAATAGGGGGGGAAAAAGGGCAAGTACAAGACAAAATTTAATTAAAGCCTTATCTAATTTACCCTCTCTTAGAAACAGCCAATTGAACCACAGTGATTATTTTTCTATACCTGTCTCTCAGCAGTGATAACCACTATCAGGCAAAATATTGGTAGGCTGTTTCCAGGTTGGAGGAGATGGCCTTGGGTACAGTGAGAATTCAAGTCATACATGGTTATCCTGGAGAAGAGGCTTATAGCAGGGACAAGACTGGGCTAGAGACAGGGAACGAGCTATTGGCACCAGAAACACTGGGTAGATGGCAGAGTTGGCAGGGGAGGACTTCAGTGCCCACCATGACAAGTGGGGAGCAGGAATGAGGGTGGTGGGAGGCTCTTCATCCACTGGAGCAGAAAGTGGAGGGCTGGGCTCCTGCAGCTGAGCTTGTCAAGGGGATCGGAAGAGGAGAAATAAAGAGCCCATGCTGCCAGTTCATTGAGAAAAGGTACATAAGTTCTTTTTCTGGGATTCCCATAAGTAATTTGGAGAACTTTGCAGTTGGGATGATCAAGTTATAGTAATAAGTGATTAGAAAAAAACAAAATAAGTGATTGAGACAGAAAAATACAATTAACTGTTACCATGGCACCATTTGAATCCTCAGACTTGTAAGCTCTAGAGAAACATAGGATACTCAAAATAATACAGCTAGGAATTCAATCTAGACTTTTCTTTCACATGTGATATATACTCCCGTACCTGAAGGCCAATGACAATTTCTTTACCTGTGTAATAGACTGACAAATCAGTGGGTAAGTAAATAGACTTTTCATAGACTTGGGGTGGCCTGAATAGGATCACTTAATGAGCCTGAGTGTGTGGCTAAGACTACAGCAGGGGATTGTTTTATAGCTGGTTTGTTTACTGGTTTATTTTATTTTATGTATATAGGACAGGATCTTCAGGATCTACAGGGTCTCACTCTGTAGATTGGACTTGTAGTGATCCTCCTGTTTTCAGCCTCCCAAAGTTTTAGGATAACAGGCGCATGCCACAATGCTCAGTCTCCATAAACCGTGTCAGTGTTCTCATGGGTGGGGCCAGCACAGCATGTTTACTGATTGATTGATTGATTGATTGGCACTGGGGATGGAACCCAGAGCCATGTGTAGGTCAAGCACATGCTGCACTGCTAAGCACCTAGCCCTTGTGCATGGTGTATATATGATATTACTCTTCTGTAATCTGAAGCATAGTGTTATTTATACTTAAAAATCCCCATTGAGGATGAAAACGTGTTGTTACTAATTTAAAATGTATTTTCAAGACTTTTCTCCATGAAGATATTCCATGAGCTGCACACCTATACTCCAAGCACTTGGGAGGTTAAAACAGGAGAATCACTATGAGTTTAAGGTCAGCCTGTGCTATATGGTGAGTTCAAGGCCACTACATAGTGAGAACTCTGTCTGAAAAAAAAGAAGATATTCCATAATTTGTAATTTCCTTTTACTTGGGAGGCTGAGGTAGGAGGATCAGTGTGAGTTGGAGAACAGCCTGGGATGAAAGTAAGCTCAAGGCCAGCCTGAACTGCATAGTGAGGCCCTGTCTCAAAAAGAAAAAAAAAGATATATATAATTTACTTTTGTAAGATACTAGTTTCTCTTAATCCAGAACTATTGGCTTCTCTGTGAAGATTTTATGTTCTGCTCCTACTGAAGACAAACAAAGTGCATATGTATAATGTAGAAAGAATTAG
>PVJA010043824.1:0-16535 GCA_004027025.1 Myocastor coypus | reverse complement strand
AAAAAAAAAAAAAAAAAAAAAAAAAAAAAAAAAAAAAAAAAAAAAAAAAAAAAAAAAAAAAAAAAAAAAAAAAAAAAAAAAAAAAAAAAAAAAAAAAAAAAAAAAAAAAAAAAAAAAAAAAAAAAAAAAAAAAAAAAAAAAATTAAAAATAAATAAATAAATAAAAGGTGGAAGATATCTCATAAGTAATAAGTATCCTGAGAAAAGAATTAGTGATTGGCTAAGTTTGAACTTTGATGAATTAAATTAGTAGCTATGAAACTGAGACTTATTGTACCTACAGTAAGGTACTTATTGTACCTTATTATATTCTGGAAATGATTTTCGTACATTTGACCATGCTGGCAGCAAATGATGCTCATGGTCTGTTCTCTGTGGCTGAACTCTGAGGGTGGATGCTGGTGAGAGGCTCTGTGCTGAAGCTGACTGACTCTAAGAGATACAGAAATATGACTACCATTGCTCTCATTGAACGTGTGGTTTCAACCAGGATGTTAGAAAGTGAAGCACTTTGCAGTTTCTCATCTTTTACTCTGGGGGAGAAAGAAGAGCACTAATTCAGAAAAATATGGCAAATTTTCAAATTAATTGTTGGAACAGTATCTGAACCATGAAAAATTCAGTTTCCAAAAAGAGGATTTCAAAAAGAGCATACAGCACTAGTTGTCATAGAGTCCTCATTACATTTTATGGATTTTTCATTTTGTAAAGCGGTGACTCATTTAAAAGGGAAATTTGAACAGCAATTCCAGCACGAATTTAAATTAATACAGACATTAGGCCAGGATCTAGGAGCATGACGTTGGCAGGCTACGCTTGTTCTGTGGACACCACCCACAGGAAGACAATGTCTTGATTTCTTTGCTCCTAAAGCCATTTATTAGAATGTGGACCCTGATGTGTTCTTGTCACTGATTCATTATGTGGGCTTCAAGGGCCCTCCAATTAGCTAAGTTCTCTTGCCTGATTTCTTAAGAAAGGGACAAAACCATCTGAATACAGCAATATCTAAAGAACATGGAGTCTATCATTTTTCCTCTTTCAATGATTTTACCGATAATGGTGATGCATAAAGTTGAGGAAAGAAAGCCATTTCAGCATGACGCCACCAATCATATCTTATTGTTTTCAAAGAATGGGCAAGTGTTATCCTATATTGTGGGTCAAGTGAAAATTTAAGACATTTGCTAGAGTTACACACACTCTTGTAGAAAAGTTTCATTTTTTTAGAATCAACAAAATTGCGGTGTCTTTCTTGTACTGGCCCTGTTATGATCAAATCTTTATTGCCTGTTGTATCAGTTGGTGCTCACTAGAGAAACAGATTAAACATAAGATATAAAAATGTATAAGGACTTACAAGGTAAGTTACAGTGGTCACCACAGACAGGTGTGGTGGAGTGCAAAAGGGGCACTGCGTGCTGCAGGCATGAAGGATTCAGTTCAAAGCCGAAGGCCAGCAGCTCATGGAGTGTCCTGTGGGAGTCCATGACAGGAGGCTGAAGGTTCTGGGCTGGAAGCCAGGAGACACGTCCAAGAGGAAGGTGAAGAAGGCTGGAGCTCTCTGAGGACATAGAAGTAAGCCTGCTCTTTTAATTTCCTGTGTTTTGCATTCAGGCTACGAGCCTGTTGGTTAGTGCCACGCACATCCACGTGGGTTTTCTGACTTCAGTGGATCTCTTCAGCCACACTCAGAGCCATGCTGATCTAATTAGTGGGGCCTCTCTTACTCAAGTGGACACAATCAATTAATTATCACACCTGTAATGATTTTGAAATGCCCTAAACATGTTATCTTTTCTCTTCCATTTCCATAATCCCATTCTCATTTGTTTTATGAACTGCTGGTGAGCATCAGGACAGTTCAGGGTAAGAACATACTAGGCTTTGGAAGAGATGCACTGGATTTCTAATTATGGGCTCAGCCTTATCATGACTGTCTGACATCAGGAAAATGACTTGTCTTCATGTATGGAATGACTTCCTAATGTGTAACTTGCCGGATAAGTTGTACCTGTACTGGAGACAGTCTATGTGAGATTCCTTCTGTGTGATTAGTGATAATAATGCCACTGTTACTGCCTCTATTATGGTCTAAAATTTTCTAGCATCCTTATTTGCTTATTGACCAATAGGATCATTTTCTATTGAGACCTGTACTGCAAAACAGTCTTACAGGCATGCATGCAGAGTTACTTTTTAAAGATCTCTTGGTCTATGAACTTTTGGGTCATAAAGGGATTTCCACAGTCACGAATATACTGGAAAGAAAATCTGACTGTGCCGCCTTCCATAGCAGGATTCTAAAACAGACAGGGCTTTAAAAATTGATACCTAGAGATAGATTCTCCAATATCATTTTAGTCAAATGTTTTAATGTTTTTCTCTAGCAAACCTTAACCCGTGGCTACTAACAGAAAATTACAAGCATGAAACCACAGGGCTTTGAACACAACTCCTGGAACAGTGAGAATTTAGGATTGTAGGAGACAGTTCAGGGCTTGGCCATCCAGAGGAAAGGGGGCCATTGCCCCAAAGGCTGAAGGCATCTGTTCTTGGGCAGAACTATAGGGTAAGAAAGAAACTAGGACCTTTTGTAAGCCTAGAACCCTGGCCCTACAACCTCACATCACAGAATCCCTGCATGCTCTGTGAGTATAATTAAAATCCACGTTGAGAGGAGTAGATAGTCCTTTGAATGCTGAGCATATTATAGTGGAAATTCCCAGAAATGGTCATTAATTTAATAATAATTAAGTGCCTAATATGTGCAAAAGCTCTAGCCCATGGCAGTAACCTGGCATTTAGCATGACCTTCATGCTTTTTTTTCTCCTCAAGAGAATTCACCAGCAAATTCCTGTTGTTACACAGGAGAGAAAAGTGCTTTGCTTGTCACTTCTCAACTGAAATGCTTCCATCAGCCCTGAATTACAGGAAAAGTCTCCTGCCCTCAGCCATTGTTTTCCTCCTCATCACCATCATTATTCCAGGCTCCAGAGAAGGAGCTGCCGGTGCTTCTTGTAATGCCAGCTGTGATTTGCGTGTTCATAGGAGGTTTGAAGTTTCAGAAATTAAATGTCGGGGTGTAAAATTTTCTTGAAGGAAGAAAGTATGATTGCACCGAACTTTCAAAGTACAATCAAAGTCTAAAGGAAATATAATTATTATTGTCGGTTTATCACCTCAAACATGTTGTTGTAAATGTCATTATATCAGATGAGTTTGATTTTCCATTTTGCACTTTATTTGACAAGGTGATTCATTGTTTAGTGCAGTTTAAGATGTCAGTCCTTCTGGAAGGAATTGAGCTGAGCTGATGTGCATAAGAACATTCTTCCATCAAAGTATATGATTAAAGAAGAGTTAGACTCCTAAAATACTGTTTCCAAACTTGCTTTGAATAAGAGTGGTTTCTTTGTAGAGATACAATTTATCATAGTTTGATACATCTGGGAAAGTGCACAGAAATTCCGTGTGCTGTCTATGGTACTTGGTACAGTTCTAGTCAGGGCCAAGATAATTAATTCTATCTTGGTAAGTTCTTCTCTCTCATAGAGGCCTATCTACTAATTACCAATGCTTTTTTTGTTCTGTTCAAATGTCGCATAATAAGTGAAGGTTAACAAGCAAGCTATTTGTCTGGCCCCCTCATCATAACATGTGGCATACTGGAGCAGCTTATGTTAGTCACCTAATACTAGACACATCATGAGAAAACATCTCACTCTTGAGCCATGGATGGGGGCCAGAGTGTCCTTTTTGCCTTTTTGATGATGGCACAGCATTTTGCCTTTTCTCTTAGTTGATTTCTCATATCCAGATTGTAAACAAGAACACAGATCTTTGTTTAAACAAAAACTAGTATATAGGGGCCCGGCAGGATGGCTCAGTGGTCTCAAGCGCCTGCTTGGGAGAGCTTGGGTGGCTGCAGGGACCACGGTTTGATCCCTGGCACCACATGCTGTGCCAGCCCTGCCCTCAGGGCAGGCTGAGCCAGCCATAAAAATAAAATAAACAAACAAAAATTCTGAAACAAGAAAAAAAAAACCTAGCATATATATATTTGTGTATATATATATATATATATATATATATATATATATATATTTGTCTAGTTCCTGGAGATATATATATATATATATATATATATATATATACATATATATATATATATTTCTGGCATTGCCTCTCATATTCAAATCAAGCTTGTAAATTATTTGCATCTCATTTTATAACTGGGGGAGCTGAAGCTCTGAAAGGAGCAATAATTTGACTAAAGACATACAGACTAAAGAAGTACGGAGCTGCAGCTCCAAACTGAGGTTCTGGGACTAGTATCCAGAGCTCTTTTCCCTTCCTCCTTTCCTTCCTTCCTTCCTTCCTTCCTTCCTCTCTTTCTCTGCTCTTTCCTTCCTCCCTTCCTTCATTCTTTTTTTGTCAGTGTTTATGTGTACAGCACATCAAACTTTCTTTTTCCTTGTTTGAAAGCCTGCCCTATAGACTTTACCATTTGCCCAGTTGATGTCTATATTAATATATATTGTATGTATTTTTAGAATTCTACTAGATGCCTGGTTATTAGTATCTTGTTTTAAATATAATTGCACTCAGCCAATTTGATTGTGAGAAGAGATATTTTGTTCTTCCTTCCTCCAAATTGAAGTATGTGTTGATTTCAAGAAAGATGAAACTATTGTGGTCATCTTACAGGGAAATTAGAGGTAAGGGAATTCTCAAATATCTTCCAAACTGCATTATTTGAAATTAGCCAAGTGAGAGTGTCATGTGGTACAATTTCTTCTTTAAATTGGATAGTCTTTTGATGAAATACAGTAAGCAATATTTAAGAACATAACATAGTAGGTATTTATGTTGCTACCATTAAAAATGGCAGATGTGTTACAGCTGAATAATAGTCTCTCAAGATGAAAGCAGGGGTCGTCTTGATGCCTGGTGGATGCAACGCTGAGATATGGTCAAGGTCTCAGTTTTCCTCAAGGGTAGGAAGTCTAAGATAATTCGCTGGACTTGAGCTGTGTCCCAGCTCTCTAGCATGAAGTTAGAGTCAACACATCAGACTTTGGATCTTCTTGTAACTTTCAAGCATAATAGACTAAGGGAGAAGTTTTGGTGACTCTTCTTTATGTTATTGCACTAGAAACTTTGAAACTTGTGTTCATGTGTGTGTAACTATAGTTTTTAAGCTTATATTTTCAATGAATAAAACTATCTCTGGATAAGAGAGCGTTTTTTAGCACTGGGGATGAAACTCTAAGAGAGCTTGCTTTAACTTTAGTGAAAAATTTTTGAACATGAATCTGTATGCATATATTATATTCCTACATATTTATGGTTTTAAACTTAATGGAATTAAAATACATATGCATATGTTTTTTTTTTCCCATTGGTCAGCAAGTAATAGAAAATCAGATAGGGCTATGTTCTTAGTCTCTGAACACTACATTCAGTGCCAATGCTAATTCCATACTATTCCTTATGCCTTTGCAAATTATTCAATTTCTCTGTTCTTCAGTATTTCCATTTTAAAATAGTACCTAATTTGTAGGCTTATATAAATTCAAATTTATAAAGAATATTGGTGAGTACTGGGGCATATAATAAGTGCTATGTATCCACTTGCCTTATAAAGTTTTTCCTATAAGCAAAATGATCATAATATATTATAAAAATATGCATAGAGGTATATTTTGACAAGCATTAACTCTTTTTGAAAATTTGCTTAGTTTTTGAAAAATAAAATTTGGAGCTAAAAGTCATCTGTTTTAGAGAACTGGAAAATACTGTATGATAAGTATAGAAAGAACCAGAATGTTGTACACAGTGCAAGTCATTATTCTGAATTACTGTTCTTGGAGATGGTAAGTGAAAATGCTAGGGGACTAATATGTTCAAATTCCAGCTGATCTTGGGCAAGCTGGAAAATGTCCCTTGTTATGTTTTGTGTCTAGTTGTCCCCCCAAAAGCTCATGCAGTCATGGGGTGGAGACTTCTAGAGTTTGAGATTAACTCATGATCCACTGGGATTATGGGTGATCCACTGGGATTATAGATATTAGTATTACTGGGATTATTGTTGTGAGTGTTACACCCAGCATGAGGCAGAGTGCCTGAATGTAATATAAGAGAGACAAAGACAGACTCTGTCACCATTGTCGCTGTTCTGCCACCATGAACTACTGCTCTCTGCCATGTGCCTCTCTGCCTTGAATCCAGCTGAATATGGACAGAAACCTCCAGTAACTGTGAGCTAAATAGAACTTCCCTTCCTTCATTTTGGGTGTCGGGTATTTGTCCCAGCAATGAAGGAAAAGTAACCGAGATAGTCCTATAGTTGATGGATGATTCCTTGTCTATAAACAGGAACATTAGTGTATGAATCTGTTAGATGGTTAGGAGAATCAAGTGAGACAGCACTCACTAAGCACTACCAGCTCAATAGCAGCTGTGATCACTATTAGTATGGATAATTTTGTTATTTGAGTTCCTTGTTCACACTATTATCACATCTATCAAAAAAAAATATAGGTGATGTTGGTTGATTCTGCTTAGAACAGAAAAATACATAAAAATGAAAGGGGACTGCAGTGATCTTTGAGGAAGTCCAAAGCAATGAAAGATTTTATTTTTTAATTTTTAATTAATTAACTAATTAATTAATTATTTTTGTGGGACTGGGGTTCAAACTCAGGGCCTTGCACTTGCCAGGCAGGCACTTGTGCCTCAGAGCTATTTCCCCAGCCCCAACAATGAAAGATTTTAAAGGCATATTTTTTTGTTTTTTTTTTTTACTTTTGTATTTTAGAAATACACATGGAGAAATCTTATTGAATTTAGAAAGACAAAAATACAATAAAAATCAGATATTAAATAAATAGCAGATAGGGCCAGTGAGATAGCTCGGTGGAATGAACTTCTTTTTAGGCAGGGTTAGGCAAAGCATGGGCTCTCGGCATGGTGGTACACACTTGTAATCCCAGCATGGGGAAGGCTGAAATCAGGAGGATCACCATTATCTAGAAATATTTAAACATGAGATACATAACCATTACCTTGAATATTTCTTGGAACAATTACATCTAATTTCTGGGCATGAAAACTGACCTGAGGACCATTTCCTACTCCAAGATTTTATTTTGCAAATCACAGACTAGAGTTTCCAAGCTTAGTTCAATGGAGCACCAGATTATCAAGCTGAGGTTGGACCCTCTCAGCCCTCATGAAAGTCTGAGATGGTGGGATGTAGGGCAGGCCAAAATGAGCACCTCTCTCTGCTATTTACTTCAAGGCACTGCATCATTACTTCATGTCTCCTGTCATGTGAAAAATCCAAGGAATTATTATTATTTTTTTTTTATTTTATTTTTTTTTGGTGCGACCAGGGTTCAAACTCACGACCTTGCACTTGCCAGGCAGGCACTTGTGCCACGGAGCTATCTCCCCAGCCCCTAAGGAATTATTTTTGAGTTGTTAAGTACTGAAATACCTTCCAGGCAAATACTGCACTTGGTTATAAATTGTCTGACAATCAAGGAAAGCCTTTCAGAAGTGCAGAACAAAACTTTGATATGCATCTGAGAGCTAGATGAGAGTGAGGAACCTGAGGAACATAGAGGCCTCATTATTCAGATTGCAGAAGGTTTTTCGGTTTTCTTCCCCAGTGAAAGAATAAAAGATAAATTTAACCAGAATACTACAATGATATGTGCTGTGTGACAATGTTTATATTTCTACAGACAGTGCTGATGGTGCCCATTCGTTTTCAACATTGTAGACTGCAAAATTCTCAGGGGACGATTCCAAATTTCCTTTACCAGAAAATCTAAAGAACCTTCTGAAATAAAGGAATATATATATATATATATATATATATATATATATATATATATATATATATATTCTTTGAATTTACATCCTTTTCTTCTGTGCTTATAGTTTATTTGATTAGGAACTTCATATTTGATCATAACCAAATGAAGAACTATTAAGACATTCATTCAACAATCTACCAGGCCCTCATTCTTCTATTTATCTATTTTTTTATTTTTTTATTTTTTGTCTTTTTGAGACAGGGTCTCGTTATGCAGTTTAGGCTGGCCTTGAGCTCACTTTTGTAACCCAGGCTGGTCTCAAATTTGCACCCATCCTCCTGCCTCAGCCTCCCAAGTGCTGGGATTATGGGCGAGCAACACCACACCTGGCTCATTCTTTTATTTATAATTAATACTGCTTAAGCTTTTAGAAGATCCATTGAAGCTAAAAGCTAATTCAGGCAATTATCTAATTGCAAAAATGACTACAATACAAGAGAATATATAAAGATGAGCCATAAGGATAGATCAAGAAAATAGATTTTGGACAATTGGAAAAGAGTTGAGAGATCAGCATGCAGATATATTTCTGAAGATAAATACAGTGTCTCAGTCAGAAGCATTTTAAGACTTTTCATGAGACTTATTGATTTATCATTGGTCATTAAATCCATAAAAAGGCCTAAGTGTATGATCTCAACTTAGATTCAAGGATTATAATTCTCCAGAACCATTACTGCTGGCCGGTATGACACAAATTAACATGGATAGGAAAGGCCTTCTTTCTGACAGATCAAATGTCTATTTTAACTGCCATAAAACATGGCTGGATCCCAAGTGCCCTGCTTTTGCTTTTATAACTGAACAAATTGGTTGTCTTTCAATGACCGAGCTCCAGTGAGCCTCACCCCTCTCATGCGCTGATGCTGTGTCTTCCTATGTGTTGCACAACTCCTTTTGACCAGCAGTTCTATCTATTGGCCAGTTTGTGTCAGTAAAAGCTGTAAATAGTAGTTATCCTACAATCAAAATGATGAGCTCTGGCAGGTGTGCTTGGATATCCAAATGATCTGTTCACCTGGTTAATATATTCAGTTCCTAAGGGTCACAATTTAGGAATTACCTTATTAACCCTTGGGATGCAGTTGATCTTCAAGTTGTACATTTTATAGGACTCATGGGAAGGAGTTCCTGTGGTCAAAGTGGGCTTCTTACCCTTGAGAAGACAACGTAAGACTTCTTTGTGCCATATAATACAGAAGTCTGGTGTTTCCATCAAGAATTTGTGAATGGTTGGGGGAGAATTATTCTTGATCTACTTGAAATTGTTCATTTTATTAACTGCCATATGAAGATAAAGTGATGCCTCAGTAAGATAAACGTATAAGTCCTTTTATTTTCATAAGAAAACAATGCCATTATCTATATATCAGATCTTTTTAAAATCAGCAATCAGTGAGAATTGGATAGTGTTTGAATTTTGAATTAGCTGCTGTTATGGTTTGTATCTAGTTATACCCAGAAAGCCTCATGCAATAACGGGACAGGGACTTCTAGAGTTTGAGACTGACTCATGATCCACTGGGATTATGGGTCTTAATACTGCTGGGATTATTTGTGTGAGTATTACACCAGACCCATCCTGAGGCAAAAGCCTGAATATTATATAAAAGAGACAGAGAGAGACTCTCTCTCTACTGCCATTGTAGCTGTTCTGCCACCATGACCTGCTGCTCTCTACCATGTGCCAGTCTGCCTCAGAGCTAGCCAAGTTTAGATTGAAGCCACCAATAACTGTGAGCTGAATAAAGCTTTCCTTCCTTCTTTTTTTTTTTGTCTTTTTGAGACAGGTTCTCACTATGCAGTTCAGGCTGGCCTTGAGCTCACTTTTGTAGCCCAGGCTGGTCTCGAACTCGCACCAGTCCTCCTGACTCAGCCTCCCGAGTGCTGGGATTACAGTTGTGTGCCATCACGCCCAGCTCCTTTCTTCATTTTGGGTGTCAGGTATTTGTCCCAGCAACAAGCGAAGAGTAACTGAGACATCTACTATTTAGCTTCTTTCAAAAGCCTAGCTGAGGGGCCCGGCAGGACGGCTCAGCGGTCTAAAGTACCTGCTTAGGAAAGCTTGGGCGGCTGCAGGGACTGCAGTTCGATCCCCAGCACCACATGCTGCACCAGCCCTGCCCTCAGGGCAGGCTGAGCCGGCCATGAAAATAAATAAATAAACAAACAAAAGTTCTGAAACAAGAAAAAAAAATAATAAAATAAAATAAATTCTTTAAAAACAAACAAACAAACAAAAGCCTAGCTGAGACCCTCTATAGGAATCACCAATCACTCATCAGATTCTCCAAAATGCACCTGTGTTAGGGCCTCAGTTCTCTGTAAGCTTGTTATAAGAAGTAGCGCTGTGTGGATTTCTTTTGTTATCAAAAGACTTAAATTATATCCTTTTCATACCATTAAATAGGTATTTTTCCAATATTCAGGTTCAAGAGGAACATACTCTTTTCATTAGGCAAATAATATTCTCGATGATAATGTTTCCTTTACGTAGACTGCTGGGAAGCTCAGGGTTTATTTCTGTACCTAATTTTGGTATCTTTCCTTAATTCTGATCTTTTTTCATTATTTCTTCATCATTTTTATTTCTTGATCTAAACGTGTTTTATGGGGCTCGGCGGGATGGCTCAGTGGTCTAAAGCGCCTGCTTGGGAAAGCTTGGGTGGCTTCAGGGACCATGGTTCCATCCCTGGCACCACATGCTGTGCCAGCCCTGCCCTTGAGGTGGGCTGAGGCGGCCATAAAAATGAGTGAATAAACAAACAAATGTTCTGAAACAAGAATAAATAAAAAATAAAAAATAAAAAATAAATAAATAAATAAATAAATAAATAAATAAATAAATGTGTTTTATTGTTTACCTTTGTAATTCTGTTGTAAGCTGCATCTATTGATGCATTGTGTTTGGGGAAGTAGGAGCCATATAAATCTATATGAAAAACATCATCTCTTCTACATAGATGGGGTAGTAGATCAAGTACTACTTTGAGGCTGAGTCAGAATGTGTGGACTGTGTTACATGAGCTAAAGGCTAACCTATGATATTATACAGACTCTTAGCCTCTCTGTGATTTGAACCAGAATCAAAGTGGACATTTAGAATCCTTACTTTTACAAGCTCTTTAAGTGAATCTTCTGCAAGGGCAATGTGAGACTCCCCAGCTTAAATGATCCTCTAGTTGATGCAAATGTATAATTCTATCTCCCTAAGTTGTTAAATTGCCTTCTAGGGGATGGCATAGTTTATGTTTCACCAGAGGTTTCTGTAACACTAGCAACACATTCATTTACATATTCATAAAGGACTTGGTTGATTAAAATGTTTGTAGAAAAGTGACTATCAGTGATCCTAAAAGGAATAGGAAATGTGCAAAGTTTTACTTTGAATCATGCATGAGTATAGGAGTCTTGGCATCATAGTGAAAACAGAAAGTGTTTAAACAGGGCTTCAAAGGAATATTGGCAATTAGTCTTTCACACTTTTCTAGTAGTGTTTGAAAGATGAGTGTGTCTATGTGTGTGTGTGTGTGTGTGTGTGTGTGTGTGTGTGTGTATGAGAGAGAGGAGAGAGAGACTGAGATAAGATCAAATGTTAAACAAATGTGAAAATGTCAGTGCCATTTGAGACAGAAAATGGTAGAAAAAATGGAAAATTAAATACTGGACTTTAAAGTATCAAGACATAACAAACGCACTAGCTGGTAAGAAAAGATAAGTGTATCTAATATTCATGAGATGGCAAAGGTAGTGATGAAATACTGGAAATATAACCCTAGAAGTGAGTCAAAATTATGGGAGTAAAGAACTCACATGATAGAGGAAGAAGGAAAGCTTTAAAGGAAACCTTAAAAAAACTTTTCAGTACAGCAAGGAAGAAGGGGACACATGAGTCAAGAAGGATAATTTCAGGTGTGAAAAAAGAAAAGAATGAGAAGAATGAGAAGAATGTCTTTTAAGAGAAGTGTTAAGCATGAGAAGCTTTTTTTTTTTTTTTTTTTTTTTTTTTGTAGTACCAGGGATTGAACTCAGGACCTTGTGCTTGCCAGGCAGATGCTTAGTCTACTGAGCTATCTCTCCAGCCCTGACTGTCTCCCCTGCCCCCCAAAAGCTTCTTTACTATTGCATAGGATTATAATTTCCTGAGGGACTGAGAATCTCAATGTATTTTACTTTTATTTTTATAGTATTGCATAGATCTGAAATTATTTTCCAAAAAAAAAGTTTAAAATCTATTACTATTCTAAGTGTTTATAATTGCTGTGTTGCCACTAATGAAATCCAACAAATACAATCCAAGAACTTTTTGGTATTTTAGAAAATATCTATAGAAGATGAGAAAATCAGAAGTCAAGCTTTTCAAAACTGTGACTGAAGCACTTAGGCTTGGAGCCAGTATAGCTTTGGAGAAAAAGGCTCATGTAAAGACAAGTCACATAAAGGATACTAGGAGTCAGCAGAACCTTCATTTTTATTTGATTAAAGAGAACTTCAATTTATATTTTTACTTCATAGAATTTTTTCTCTACTGCATTTTCAGATATGAAACAAAATAAGTGTATGAGAAATTATGTATTGTAGGGTATTTCTCAAGCAAAATATAAAGATAAAAATGTACTTTCCTACTAGAGCATTAATTTCATCTTTCATAATTAACTATTGCATTTTTCTTTCATCAGGCTCTGACCTTTCAGGTGTTCCTGTTGTGTATTTTTAATGCCTAACTTTTCTGGAAAATGTACAGAGGTCCTAATGAGGCATAATCATATACAGTATATAATTTTATTTGGCCTTTTTCAAGTGCTAATTTAGCTATCATTTCTTCCTATAGAATTTTTATAGGAAATATATTTTAAAATAAAAGTCCATCCTTTAGTTGAGGCATGAGTTATATATTCAATAATTTAATGCAGAGAGGAAATTTAGCAATGTATATATAGATGGTAAGTAAGCACCACACATAAATTCTTATTTATCTAGATGGCAAATGAAATTTAAAAGTAGCTTATTTCCCAAAGCCAGGGAGATTTCCCAAGCTCAGTGGAATAAGTGCTTATCTGGCAAGCACAAAGTCCTGAGTTCAATCCCTGGTACCACCAGAAAAAAAAAAAGTAGCTTACCTACCTCCATATGGCAAATCTCATACATGATGAACTTGTAAAAATAAGAGAAGTGTTTCCCATGGAAGTGAGGAGGCTTCATTGTACAAACCTTCCCATGAACATCATTAGTCATTTGAGATTGGCAGGAACAAAAACACAAATAAAAAGCCTGGGGGCTGGGGAGATAGCTCCGAGGCACAAGTGCCTGCTGGGCAAGTGCAAGGTCGTGAGTTCGAACCCTGGTCCCACAAAAAAAAAATAAATAAATAAAAATAAAAAAAAATAAAAAGCCTGATTTGACTTTTACACCAGTTTAATGATAAGATAAATTTCAGCACCTTGGCTTTCCATATAAAAGGATACCTTAAAACAAATGAGCGTATCAGCAAGCAAACACACAGGAGGAATTATTTGTTTTGAATCGGTTACTTAGGATAAGTAACTTGATCAACTAACAGAACCAGACTAATTCTATAAACCTCTGAGCATCTTTTATAAGCCAGTGGTTAGGGAATATTGGGATTTAAAGAGGATCTTAAGCATTTTTTTTGTTCCTAATACCTTCAATCATTTTAAATCCTTGAATAAATTTTGCTGAATAATATTTTCTATCTGTAATGTCTCATTTGTTTTAAGAGTTTGTTTGTTTGTTTGTTTGTTTTTTAATGACAGGTTGATTGTAAGTGAAATAAAAGAAATTTCTTAAATAATTTTAGCATTATTTCTTATTAAATAATGCATTATTCATTTGTAGAACATTAATAAAATCCATTGTTATATGTCTTCATGGTTTGGGAAAAATTCCAAATTTACATGTGGGGATTCTTGCCAAAATTTCCCACATAAAATGAATGAAGAGGGAGAGAGAACAATGGCAGTCTATCAAATTGATAAGCATGACAACTTACACAGCAGAGACACAGAAAGCTCCATGTACACCTGGAGCATCTTGGTGTTCCACATCTTTGATTCTGTGATTAACACTGAGCAAAGCTACCTGAGATAAATCATTAATATCGGTCATTTTCCAGTATAATGAGACTGAGTTCTGTTGCACCTTACATTTGTGTTTTGAATTCAATTGTTTTCTGAGGAACATATTCCCCAGAAATCTCAAGTTTTGTGACCACAGAGCATCTAGAGCTGGGGAAGTCCATCTGGGGAATGCACAGGTTGATTATCTTGATCTTTGGGACTCCCTTTCCCAGTTTTTTGTGCACCTCATTTTAAGCAAGAGACTATAAGTCTCAGATTCAGTGATTTTCTTAATAGGACATCTTATGGTTTGCAACTAACAATGAAGTATAGAATTTAGGAATGAATGCTTGCTTTATGAGTCAGATTGTCTTTAAAGTTACCTTAAGCAGTGCCACTGACACATGCGTTAAGATACCTTCTTTGATGGAGAGAAAAGAGAGCATTTGTTGCACTGGAAATTCTTCATTAATGCTGTGGCCAAGGGCAAGAATGTCTCTGCCATGTTTAAATGTGTCTACCTCACAATCAACGTTGAATGTAATTAATCCCAAATTTGGTGATATTAACAGTTTGGGTTCTTCAAGGAGTGATTAAGTTGTTGGGCTGAATCTCTCATGAATGAGATTAGTACCCATATAAAAGAAGTCCAAGGGAACTTTTCCGTCAACACTTCAAGCATTAGAAGAGGGAGGAAGATGTCACCATCCATGAAGCAGAAAACTGACCCTCAGCAAATCTTCTGTTGCCTTTATCTTAGTCTTAGCCTCCACAACTTTGTGCAATACATTTCTTTTGTTTATGAATTTCTTCACTTACTTTGTTATAACAACTCTAATGGATTAAGACAGTATCATAGGTATGTACACCTTTCATGTTCTATGCACTACAATAGGAAAGAACAAAGTTCCATTATGTAGGCCCTGATTTACTTCAGAATCTGAAGACAAGCTCTACATGATTTCTGCTTTGATGAGATCCCATTAATGTAGGGTCAGAATGGTCTGAAAGCACTGAGCAAAATGCCTTTGCCAGAGAAACCTTACTATTGTTGATCTAACCTTCGCTTATCATTTTATGTTTTGCCCTGGAAATGGAAGTATGTGGTAAGTCTTGAATTAAAAGGACATTACTAGGAGCCCAGTGAGATGGCTCAGTGGTCTAAAGCACCTGCTTGGGAAAGCTTGGGCGGCTTCAGGGACCTCGGTTCGATCCCCGGCACCACATGCTGTGCCAGCTTTGCCCTCAGGGCGGGATGAGCCAGCCATAAAAATGAGTGAATAAACAAACAAAGGTTCTGAAACAAGAAAAAAATAAAAATAAATAAAAAATAAAAAAATTCTTTAAAAAAAAAAGGGCATGTTTTCTGCTTTATCTGCTTCCAGTCACTTCGTTGTTTAATCCATAACAAATTCAGCTGTGTTATGCCCTTAAGTTCTTTTTTTCTTCTTTAAAGTTCTTATATTAGGGAGACTATATGATATTTACACATATAGGTCTGGTTTATTTCACTAATGAGTATATGTTCAATATGCATCCATTTATATATGAAGTCTTGAAACTTATCATTCTTTATGGATGAGTAGTATTCCATTATATAAAAATAACACATTCTTTTTAACCATTCTTCAAATGATGGGCATTTTGGTTGTTTCCAAGATTTGGCTATTACAAATTGGGCTGCTATAAACATAGGTGCACAGATATCGCTATGGTATGATGTTTTCAGTTCTTCGCAGAAAACATATCAATAGCAAAACCATACACTTATGTACACAGCATGAATCAGATATTGGTCTCAAGAACCTTCAAAAGGTTCAGCATATTGATTATAGCATAATGTAATGCTAAAATTATGTTTGGAATACATGTCACTCTTGTCTTTTTGATATGTACTGCTCCTGGTGAAAACTCAGTTACTGTCATTCTCTCAAGAGTAGTACTTGAAAATAAGAGACTGGGCCAAATACCATATTCTTGACAGGCTACAATTTTGTATGTCCTTGAATTTCCAAATATCTGTGTCAAAATTGTGTAACTGCTTATATTACATTGTATGGAAAATTATTAGAATATCAATGATGGTCAGAAAATATCATTTACAAGCTAAGTCAAAGATATTTGATACTCAGAAAGCCAGTGATGATAAGCCCAGTAACTATGTTATAGAGTAATAGTATCACAAAGCTTTTCTGCTGGAGGGTTAAGAATGTAAGTTAACTGACCGAAAATTGGAGAAAAAGAAGGGCTATAAGGATAGCTAATATTTTGGCCCTAGTCCTTCAAGGTCAATAAAGACCCAGGATATAAGAGAACCTGTGCTGTAATATCCTATAACTCAGAGGTGTCCCAAATTTCCTGGTCAAGGAGATTATGGGACCTCAGATGAAAGGGATGAATGAACTGCAGTGTGTCTAAGGAAAGTCACCCAGAGAAAAACATTCTCTCAGGCTTTCACAGAAAGCAAACTGGCCAAGCAATGGCCGTGACTCGTCCCGAAGGCTGACACTAACAACAGTTCTACAAAGTACTGTCTATGGTCTCAAACTTAATCCTGAGGGGATTTGA
>PVJA010043823.1:0-16543 GCA_004027025.1 Myocastor coypus | reverse complement strand
TGCAGTTCAGGCTGGCCTTGAGCTCACTTTTGTAGCCCAGGCTGGTCTCGAACTCGCACCGATCCTCCTGCCTCAGCCTCCCGAGTGCTGGGATTACAGGCGTGAGCCACCACGCCCGGCATAGCTCCTCAAGTTTCTTTTGCTCCTCTTTTTGCTTCTGTTTGAACGCTCTATCTTCCTCATCCATCTCCTTGGTCTGTTTCTTGGGCTGCTTCAGGGGCTTCTTCTTGCCACCTTCCCAGCCGGACATGGCGCCCGCACCAAGTCAGCAGTTTCTTGGCCCCAAATAAAGAATGTTGCACTGATTGAAAGGGAAGTTATTCTTTTTATTTGTTACTAACCAAAAAAGAAAAATAAATGCAGAGAATTTTACTTCTTTAGGGCCTTAGGCCTGGGAGAGCTGAGCTACTGCATTAGGATCACCTTGTTGGACACACCTGGTGTAGGTGGAGGACCTGGAGTGTTTGAATGTGGAGTGAGCAGTGGGCAGAGTAGAAATATACCAAAGAATCGTGTCAGATAATCCAAAGTGTTACCATTGCCTAAAACTTAAATTCATAGCTAGAAAAGCAAGTAGTGACACCTTAGTCTTGCTGAATACTGAGTAAGAAAATCATGGCAAACAGCGAGTCTGTTTTGGAAATGTTCTAAAACCAGACTCTTAACACAGCGAGCCATTTTAAATGTAGCTTGCTACGTGTTTGGAGAGAAACACATACTCTTTTATTAGGAACATGAAACAAACTCTTTGAGCTGCAGTACCACTGCGGGTGAATTTAATTGCTGAGATTAATAAATCACAGCTGCAAAAGTTAAATTCTTGGCAGGATTCTTTATTCAGCTGTTTTTCCCTTGCCCCATTACATTCCAGATTTATGGTCTGCATTATGTGTGGAGCCAGCAGTAAGCTTGCTCTTCTCCTCTTCGGCTGCTACTCGCTTGTCCTGGGCGCCTGTGTGGAGGAGCACTGTGCAGCTGACCCTCGCAAAGCTGACTACTACGTGGCTGCTGTGTACGAGCACCAGGCAGTCTTGAGTCCCAACCCTCTCGCTCTCACCAGCCGCAAGCAGGCCTTGGAGCTCATGAACCAGAACCTGGACATCTATGAACAGCAAGTCATGGCTGCAGCTCAGAAGGCAAGAAATGCTCCTTTTGTAGAGCCGAGCAAATAGCTCTTTGGCCCTTGAGCAGTGGTTAGGTAGCCCTGACCCACAACAGTCTTAGTAGCAAACCTGAGTTGACTTAGCTGGCTGGAGTCTTGCTACCCAGACGTGGTCCCGCAGCCACAGTGCCTATGAGCTGGTTCAGAACTCTGAACCAGGGTGAGCATCTCAGCAGGCCTCCAGGTGACGCTTTTGCCCTGCAAGTGAGAGATGCTCTGGGTAAGGTCCCTAGGCCTCCACTGGGCTGTGTGCAGGAATCAGTAGCGGACTGTAAACGGCTGAGTAGGTGGGTCCCCAGGAGTCTGATGTAATAGGTCCAGATGGGGTGTCATGTGGACTTCAGCATTCTTGTCCAGGTTCTTCAGGGGATTCTAATGCACAGGGATTTTAATGAACTCCCATGTTCTACGAGGCATTCACAATTCAACTGAAACGCTAAGCAGCCCCAAAACTGCTGTTGCTGCCGGCCGATCCTGTGAGGCTCATTTTATCTCCGTACCAGATTAAGATCAGTCCTAGGTCTTAGCCCAGAAAGAATGGGCCTAAACCAACAAAGGACAGATTGGTGCCAGCCTTTGTAAAGGCTTCCTGCGTGGCTACATTTTGTCTCCTGCCAGAAAGTGTAGGGGTGGAGGCAAGCTGCCCCAGGGGACAGTGGGGGAAATGGCCTTACCAGAAATATGCAAATACACTGCTGGGAAACCCAGAATCAAAGGGAAGTCTGGGCTTTAACCCACTTTGACTTTAACCAAATCCAGTTGCTTGAGGACGCCCTGCTCTGCCTCCACAAGAAGTGAAGCGGATATGTGCACGGTTCCCTCAAGTGGGGGCGTAGGGGCTTAGGTCTGTAATCCTAGCATGGGGGGAGCTGAAGCAAGAGGATCGTGAGTTCAAGACCAGCCTGAATTGCCGAGAGAGACCTTTGTCAAAAAAAGAAAAAAGAAAAGAAACCCAAAAGTAAACGTCCTTACTGTTGATGAGTTTAAAGGGTAGATCTGGTCATGACCATCAAGTGTAGCCTTGACAGCTGGTCTCAGTGCAGGGTGGTCAGGATGGCATATGAAGCCAAAGCCAACAGCTGGTGCTATATTTTCAAATGCTGGCCTAGAATATACACATGGCTGTGTGTGTATGTGTGTGTGTGTGTGTGAGAGTGACTGGTGCTAGAAAGCAGCTTCTCACGGATGCCTGACCCCTGGCTGCTTGAGCTCCCTGAGTGGTCCAGTACTCGCTATTTCATAGGTCCACTTGTCTAGCAGTGGGAACTTCTGGACAAGCGTTCTGTGCGATGAGCAGCAGCTGGCCTCCCTGTGCCTGCCTCCTGTTGTTCTATCCCTGTGCTGAGGAAAACAGCAAGACCCCGTCCTCCACACTCTTGCAGGCGCTACCGCGGTCCCTTTGCAGCTCCGCAGGAGATGGAGTTTCCAGTCCTTCTTCTGAGGCTCTCTGTATGCAGCTCTCCAGTGCTGGCTGAGGGAGGCAGGCTGCGGGAGAGCTGCATTCTTCCTTTTGTATCTGGAACTTGCTGCCTGGCAACTTGGGCAGTGACATCTCACTGTGGATTCATCGTGTACTTGCTGTCTCCTCAAACTCCCGTGCCCTTTGCACGCAGCAGACATACTTGCTGCCTTTGCACTCCTCTACTTAGGAGGCCGATTAATTTAACCTGAGAGCAGTTCTGCATATTTATACTGTTAAATGTCATCATTCTGGCCTGTTGGACTATTTCGGGGATCTTTACTGACATCCCAGGTATCAGTTACCTTCACGTCATTCGCACATTTGATACACACCTCATTTAAGCCTCTGCTGAAGTCAGTGTAAAAAAGATCCCAGTGGTGCCCCTCACCCTCCTGCTGACATGCATCCTATCAAGGGCAGGTATTCTTGGGACAGAGGTGTTTGCTGGCCTCGTGCTTAAGCCAGCACCTGCAGTTTCACTGACTCGAGCTTCATTCCATCACAAGACCGTCCTGAGACGTTCAGCAGACATAGAATCTGTGAACACTGAACTCCCACTTCCAAGTTTTAATGACCTGCCCTAGTGGAAATACAGAGCATGGCTTGTCAGGCCTGTGCCAGCCATGTGACCTGCTCGCTTTTCTCTCAGTGGGTCAGGAGCGGGGATGCAGTTGCTTGTCGTTAAGATAGTTTTTAGTGCTCTCCTATCTCAGCTTCCCTATGTAGGTAGATGTGGTAAAACAAGTTTTAAGACAAATTTAAGTATTTGTCAAAATTGCATGTCAGACTTGCTGTAAACATAGAGGCAGGTTCTTTTTTTTTTTTTTTTTTTTTTTTTTTTTTTTGTCTTTTTGAGACAGGGTCTCACTGTGCAGCTCAGGCTGGCTTTGAGCTCACTTTTGTAGCCCAGGCTGGTCTCGAACTCACAACGATCCTCCTGCCTCAGCCTCCCAAGTGCTGGGATTACAGGCGTGAGCCACCACGCCCGGCAACATAGAGGTTCTTGAACAAACCAACTTAAGTATTTCTTTTGGGAGGGATATACTTGGGGTGGATGAAGGAGCCCAGCTTCAGGATGATTAGGTTTGTCAGCTACTTAGGTAGGTGACCTTCGTTCCTTGGAAGGACTTCTTGATCGCATTATAAAGTCCATCAGAAAATTGCTAAAGCTATTAGGAGTGCTGATTGCTTATCACATCAGCCCCAAGTTTCTGCCCCAACTCAGGTTTGGTTCCTGGCCTTTATCCTGGCCGATGTGTGCTCAGGGAATGCAACTTAATTTTCGTGCTAGCCTAACATATATACGTAATTTAAATGGCATTCTCTGTGAAAGGCCATTCAGTGTTCTCCCATGTAAATATTGGTCCAAGTGTAATTTTTCAAAAATTAAATGTGTGATTCTTATATGATTATAGAATAAATTTTTTTTATTTAGCTCATTAATTAATGAAGAAACCAGTAAGATATTAAAGCTAATTTAGAGGTCTGGAGAAATAGAAATATATCTGTCAGGCCAGGGAATGATGAAATAAATTTTCTGATAGATATAAAACTGGCTGATATTCCCATTCAATTATAGTCTTTGTTATTAGTCTTTGCTACTTTAAAGTAGCAAAGCTAAATAGTAGTACATTGTCTAGATAATTAAAAGTTCTTTGGAGTATGAATATCCCAGTGTAATTTGGGAAGGCATGTGTTGTTGGTTTTTTTTTTTTTTTTTTGTCTTTTTGAGACAGGGTCTCAGTATGCAGTTCAGGCTGGCCTTGAGCTCACTTTTGTAGCCCAGGCTGGTCTCGAACTCACACCGATCCTCCTGCCTCAGCCTCCCGAGTGCTGGAATTACAGGCGTGCGCCACCACGCCCGGCTAAGGCATGTGTTTTTATCTTGCCCTTTTTTTTTTTTTTAGTACAGGGTCTACAGGGTCTCACTATACAGATGGAACTTATAGTGACCCTCCTGTTTTCAGCCTCCCAAGCACTGAGATTACAGGCACAGACCACCACACACAGACTCAGTTGCCGATCTCAGCAGTCCCTGGGGGTGGGGGTGGGGCCAGTACAGCAAGCCCGGGATCAAACCTTGCTTCCTACTTGGCAGGCACTTTAACCCACTGAGCTGTCTGGTCTTGCTCCTGAAGTTGTGATGACTTTTCTTTAACAATCATTGCCAAGGGTGCAGTGGGATGGCCCACAGCAGTCTATGCTGGAGGGCTCCTACATGGCCTAATCTTTCTGGAAAGCTATTTGACAGTGTGTGTTAAGAAATTAAAACTTTTCATGTTGTTTTAACTTAATAGCTTCACTTGTAAGACTTTATTCTGAAGAAATAACGAGGGATTCAAAGACTTGTGTACCTCACTCATTCAGTAAATGTTTTGAGCATGTGCTATGTAGCTGGTCACCACAGTCTTGTTTTTATTACAGAAAGCTGGAAATAATTAAAACGTCCAATAATAGACGAGCAACTATGGGTTCCTCTTTACTGTGGCCATTATAAATGTTTTTTTTTTTATTTTTTATTTTTTTGGTAGTACTAGGGATCAAACTCAGGACCTTGTGCTTGCCAGGCAAACACTTATTCTACTGAGCTATCTCCCTAGCCCCCACAAATGTTATTTTTGAAAGAACTCAATTTTGAAAACAGTTGAGGTATAGAACCATATATTTGTTATCTCAATTATGCACACATATATACAGAAAGAAAACTAGTGGGATATTAGTAATTATGTTTATGTTGTAGGATTACGAATTCTTTATCTTTCTGTTTTCCCAATTTTCTACAGTTAATGAAAGCTTTTGTAACCAGAAAAAAACCAAAACCCTGAAAAGAATTTGCAGTGTACTTCAGAAGTAAAAGCCTCAGCCACATGCTCCTTTAGGCCAGTCATGCCTCTCTGCCCGCCTTTGCTTTCTACACTGGAGCTTGACATTCTAATCCACCTAAATGGAGAGCAACAGAACAATGAGGCCTTGGCTGCGGGCTTGAGTGTATTTCCTTAGCTTGCTGCAGCTGCCCTCGGGAGCCCAGCATGTTCCCATATAGGGGAAAAGCTCCTGAGCGGCCAGAGTCCTAAAGGAGCCTCCTAGTTCCCAGTAGGGAACTGAGAGTTTAAGTGCATCCTCGCTTCCATGTGCTGAGATGAACTCATTTGATTCCATGCTGCCGGCCCCAGGGGTCCCAATTCTGGCTGCACATCAGAATCCTCTAGGGGCCTGTGAAACACTGTTGCCCAGACCCCTGCCATAATCAGCTGAATCAGAGGTTTTCGGGGTTGGCACAGCATCTGTGAGGTTTCAGAAGTTCCACTACCTCCTTAGCTGCAGAGTGGCAGAGCACCATGAGCTGGAGACAGCCACAGCCCTACCTATAATCAGCTCCATCTTTTGTTGCCCTAGCAACTCAAAACCCCTTTTGTATGCTTGGTAAGCTCCTGAGACCTTAGGTGTTTCCTCCTTCCCTCCATCCCTGAGATGCTGTACAAATAATGGGTATAAGGAATGGTTCTTCCTAGAAGAAAGAAGCATGACTGCTTTACCACAACTAGGGTCCCTGACGAGAGTTGAGCCAGCACCTTTGTGTCTTGGGCTCCCGGTACAGAGTAATTTCTGGATGGTTGCCCAGTGAACTAATGAATGAAACGGGGCTTGCCATGACCTGATACCAGACTATACTTTTGGATTTTGCCTTCCAGGGTGTACAGATTATAGTGTTTCCAGAAGATGGCATTCATGGGTTCAACTTCACAAGAGCATCCATTTACCCATTTTTGGACTTTATGCCATCTCCCCAGCTCGTCAGGTGGAACCCATGCCTGGAACCGCACCGTTTCAACGACACAGAGGTATGTACCAGCCCAGCCTCCCTCCTCAGAAGCCCAGGGCATGCAGAGATGAGCAAAGCCAGCTGCCGGAAGCCACAACATGCTGAGACAGAGGAGGCCCTAGAACCTGAAAAGCCAAACTCCGCGTGCCGTGAATCCGTTCAGTTAGTGTCAGTACAGTATTCAAGCCATTGACTCTTCTATGGATCTTTCCACTTATTAATTACACAAAAATACATGACTATAAGCTTATTAAGCAAGTCGGACAAGTTTTTTTTTTTTTTGTCTTTTTGAGACAGGGTCTCGCTATGCAGTTGAGGCTGGTCCTGAGCTCACTTTTGTAGCCCAGGCTGGTCTCGAACTCGCACCGATCCTCCTGCCTCAGCCTCCCGAGTGCTGGGATTACAGGTGTGCGCCACCACGCCCGGCTCGGACAAATTTTTTAAAAAGTAAAAGTTTACCTTCACCACCACTCATCCCTTAGCCCCTTTCCTAGAGAAACTTCCGGCTTCCCTCAGCACCTCGCTGTGCATCCGTCTGCAGCCTTCTCTGCATTGCCGATTCCATCCTTGTTCAGCACGCTGTGTGTTTACTCCTTACTCTTGTTATTATGAGCAATGTCTCGTTAAATGTTGTACATGTCTTCTGCGCTCGCTCACTCGCTCGCTGTCTGCCTCCGTCTGTCTGTCTCTCTCTGTCTCTCTGTCTCTGTCTGTCTCTCTCTCTCTGTAAAATTGGGGATTGAACTCAGGCTTTGCCAGGCAGACGCTTGTTCTATTGAGCTATCTTGCCAGCTCCTGCATATATATTCTGTAAATGTCCAGGATTCTGTGTGAATTAAAATTCCTAGAAAGGGAATTTGTTAAAAGATACGCACATTTTAAATTATTTTAAGGAATAGCATACTTCTCCCTTAGAAGACTCTTGCGCCACTTTCTATCCCCAGTGATAGTCTGGGAGTGCCTTTTTCCTACTCCCTGATCCATGTTAGATAGAACATTCCTTTGCAGTTTTTCCTAACGAAGGTGAAAGGTGATAATACCTAATTATTATTTAAATTTGCATTTCTGTTACTAATGAGGTTGAACATCTTTTCAGATATTTCTTGGTCATTGTATTTGTTCTTCTATGAAACCCCTGTTTATATCCTTTTCGTGTTTTTGTATTTTTTTTCTGTTGGCTTATGATAGCCATATGCGCGCGCGCGTGTGTGTGTGTGTGTGTGTGTGTGTGTGTGCGTGTGTATTTGACACAGTACAGAAACTTTTCTATTAAGAAATGAGACTAGGGGCCAGGGAGATAGCTCCATGGCACAAGTGCCTGCCTGGCAAGTGCAAGGTTGTGAGTTCAAACCCGGGTCCTGCAAAAAAACAAACAAACAAAAGAAGAAATGAGACTAAAGCCAAGATTTTAAAATCTACATATTTATACCTTGGTTTTCATAGGTCCTGCAGCGCCTGAGTTGTATGGCTCACAAGGGAGAGATGTTCTTGGTGGCCAATCTTGGGACAAAACAGCCTTGTCATAGCAGTGACCCAGCGTGCCCGCGTGATGGGCGGTACCAGTTTAACACCAACGTTGTGTTCAGCAGCAATGGAACCCTTGTTGACCGCTACCGGAAACACAATCTGTACTTTGAGGCTGCTTTTGATGCCCCTAGTAAGGCAGATCACATCACCTTCGACACCCCCTTTGCCGGCAAGTTTGGCGTGTTCACGTGCTTTGACATACTGTTCTTTGATCCCATTGTCAGACTCCTCAGAGACTCAGATGTGAAACATGTCGTGTACCCCACGGCCTGGATGAATCAGCTCCCGCTCCTGGCGGCTATTGAGATTCAGAAAGCTTTCGCCATCGCCTTTGGTGTCAACGTGCTGGCAGCTAACATCCACCACCCATCCCTGGGGATGACAGGGAGCGGCATCCATTCCCCTCTGAAGTCCTTTTGGCACCATGACATGGACAATCCTGGAGGTCACCTCATAATTGCTGAGGTAGCCAGAAATCCTCAGGGTCTTGTTAGTACAGAGAATGCAGTAGGCAAAATGGATCCGTACCATAGTAAATTTTTAAAAATTCTGTCAGGCAATCCACACTGTGAGAAAGATGCTCAGGAAGTCCATTGCAATGAAGATGCGGAGTGGAGCTTGCGCACACCTCCCATGTTTTATTCTGAGATGATGTATGATAATTTCACCCTGGTCCCTGCCTGGGAAAAGGAGGGTTATCTCCAAGTCTGTTCAAACAGCCTCTGCTGTCATTTACTGTATAAGAGGCCCATTGTGTCCAAAGAGCTGTATGCCCTGGGCGTCTTTGATGGCCTTCACACGGTGCACGGCACTTACTACATTCAGGTCTGCGCCCTGGTCAAGTGCGGGGGCGTTGGCTTCCACAGCTGTGGGCAAGAGATCACAGAGGCCTCAGGGACATTTGACTTTCACCTGTGGGGCAACTTCAGCACTTCCTATATCTTTCCATTGTTCCTGACTTCAGGAATGACCCTGGAAATCCCTGACCAGCTTGGCTGGGAAAACGACCACTATTTCCTGAGGAAGAGTGGACTGTCCTCTGGTCTGGTGACAGCGGCTCTCTATGGAAGGTTGTATGAGAGGAACTAGGAGAAGCATGTGGTCCATGGGTGCACAGCCCTGCACCTCCCCAGGCCACAGGTTGCAGCTGCTGGGGCTGCAACTTCCGCCTAAGTGTGGAAGCCCACTTTTGTGGCACCAGATACCACCCTGGGAACTGTGGGAGAAGTGGGAGAGGCGGGTCCCTCTTCTTCCTTTTTAAAGAATTTTTGGAGGGCCGGCGAGATGATTCAGCAGTCTACAGCACCTGCTTAGGAAAGCTTAGGCAACCTCAGGGACCTCAGTTTGATCCCTGGAACCATACACTATGCCAGCCCCACCTCCTGGGCAGGCTGAGCCGGCCATAAAAAAAAGAAAAAAAATTTTTTTTTTTTTTTTTAAATAGACTCTTGTGGGGCTGGCCTCAAACTAACCGTGAAGCCCAGGCTGGTCTCAAGCTCATCACGATCCTCCTGCCTCAGCCTTCTGAATGCTGAGGTTGTAAGTCTGCGTCACCTACCTGACCCACCTCTTCCTTCTAAAAGTGAATGATTGAGACATTTTCTGGAGTTTTCTATTCACATTGGTCTTCTAAGCCACATCTGCCTCTGGTAAACCTGAAAGTACCCAATAGGTTTTAAGAGCTGAAACAAAAATAAATTTCAATTGATGTTTTTAGATATCTACATGCTGTGGTTTGGTTTGTTTGCTGTTGATCAAATCAAGTGATGCCCAGGACATGTCAATATTTCACAAGCCTCAGACATTTTCTAAGGTAAGCAAAGCTGTGTAACAGAGGGCCGCTACGGGCACGCAGCCCATTCTGCCCAGCTGGAGCTCTGTTCAGGTGAAATGGCAGCGCAACACGGAAGCATGGGCCTGGCAACAGTTATTAAAAATAGAAAAAAGTTGGTCTCACATCTGCCTTTCGGTCATGAAATGGAATGTGCAGGCGGGACTTGAAATAACGGAGCATGAGTGCAGTGCTCTGGGGCAGGAGCTGGTGGCCCTGGAAAATGCCAGAGGAGCCGCTAGGAAGGAGTGAGTCATTGAATTCTTTTTTGACAATGAGTCTTGTCCAGGATTCCAGGGGCCTTCATGTGCTTTGTTCTCTTTGGCCCAGTTTAGCTGCCCAGGACGGAGCAATGCCGGCCAGATGTACTTTGTGGTTGGCAAGGGTCTCCTTGGAGACAAGGCCTGGTGTCCCACAGATGAGGACTTCCTGCAGGAGCTGTCCCCAGGGGAGCCCACCCTGGCCTGAGCTCACCCAGCAGGGGTTTTGAGAGTGGCCACAGACTATAGAGCAGGAGCGCTCCTGGCTTAACCTGTGGCTACAGTTAGAACTCAGCGTGGCAAGGACATTCTTAGGCCAGGGGTAGTCTGTTTCCAGCATTTCAAAGCCTTTTTAAAATATTTTAATTGTAAAAAAAAAAAAAAAAAAAAAAAAAAAAAAGTTAAGCATTTAACCGGGCATGGTGGCACATGCCTGTAATCCCAGCACTCAGGAGGCTGAGGCAGGAAGATCAATGCGAGTTTGAGACCAGCCTGGGCTACAAAAGTGAGCTCAAGGCCAGCCTGAACTGCATAGCAAGACCCTGTCTCAAAAAGACAAAACAAAAACAAAAACAAAAACAAAAAAAATTTTTTTAAATTGTCCATAGTAACTATGTCAAATAATTTTCTTTTTACTTTTTTTTTTTTTTTTTTTTTGCTGTACCGGGGATCCTGCTCAGGACCTTGTGCTTAACAGGCAGGTGCTTACGCTACTCCTCAGCAATGGAGTGAGACTCCTCTATGTCAGATAATTTTTAGGTATAATATGAATATTTTCTGTGACTTGCCTCTTAGGTGTATTAGCTACATAATTTGAACTTTTATGCCAGCTTTTTATCCACTTAACAGTCAATTATTTAAATACAGGATGACTAAAGACTGCATATTTTTCATTCTCTTTAGTAAGATAGCTGGAAATATAAAATGGCAGTTTTGTCAAACTTGTGTAACAAGTTTTCTGGGTAGAGTATATCTTAAAACATTCAGCCCCTACCTGAGCGAAGGCAGGAATAGCCAGCACCTAAACCCTGCCCAAACCCTGGGAGTGAACTGCTGAGTGGATAAAAACTGTATGCTAAAAAAACTGACAAGAGTTGTATGATGTAAAACTTCTCACAGGAAGAGAATGTTCAAAGAGGAGGAGAACAAGGAAGTGGGTAGGGGAAAGGAAAGGAGGGAAAAGTTTAAAAAGTGAGAAAAGAAGGAAAAAATGGAAACAGCTTTTGTAAATAGATAGAATAGGAAAATAACCAAGTTAGGGGCCGGGGAGATAGCTCCGTGGCACAAATGCCTGCGTGGCAAGTGCAAGGTCATGAGTTCCAACCCCTGTTCTGCTCCCCCCCCCAACAAACAACAAGTTAGATCATGTGCAGGTACAAATTCTCTATAATGAATGTGATCATTATGTATATCTAAAATGTACTGATACAAAGGTAGCCCTCCTGCCTTTCGGGCCAGGAGCTCAGAGGGTGACCTCAGGCTCAGACAGGCAGGGATTTCGCACATGCGCGCGACCTGGGTGGGCCAGGCCAGGGTGTCTAAACTGCCTTGCGCTGTTTTCTCACTTGTGGAGCACGCCTGCAATAGGCCCCGTGGGCGAGGAGCAAATCCCGAGCAGCCCCTCCTGACTCACTGTTCCCTTGCAGAGGCCTGGCGTGTGCCAGGTCTCCAGGAAACAGTGGGTCGCTGAGAATTCCTGCGGCAGCCTCGGGATCCCCACGCCCTGGGCAGGGCCCCCAGACCGGGCGCTGGACCTCTCCCAGCGGACCACGGCCTGCCTGCCCTCCTGGCAGGCTTGCTAGGCATGCGCTGGCGGGCAGCTGTGCTCCAGATGTGTGGCTGGCTATGGCCAGTTCTGCTTTCCTGCCTGATCCCTAGGGACACACACACACAAAAAATCTTTAAAATGTGCATTGTTGCTCTGCACCTGAGAACCAGTCAGCAAGGCCAGTCCCAAATCCCAGCTGGGCATAACTGCTTTACCCAATAAGCAACAAACAAGCATCAGTCAGATCCACATTCAAATCTTCCAAGCAAAACAAATTCTCCTTGAGTTACCCCTGCTACCACAAATTTAGTAGGAATTGCTCACAAAGCAGAAATAAGAGGAAAAGCACGTGATAGTAGAACAAGGTGACTTTTACAATTAAGCAATGCAGACAATGAAGCAGAGGACAGGAGAAGTGAATAAAATGAATTATCTTCAGGGAAAACACACTGCTGACTAACAATGGCTGTTATGCTTTTGTCAGTGGGATCCTGACCTTCAGGAAGTAACGGTGATCCTAACAGTGACACAAAGGCAGGAAATCAAGTATATTTTTGTCCTGGCCAGACTCAGGGGAAGTAGTGTCAAGGCGGTTTCTGGTGTAAATCTGGCTGTGGCTTTCCTCACAAAAGAAATGAGAAGAACGGCGAGCTCCGAGCACACTGAGCTGAAGGCATGTTTCCACCTGAGGTAAAACATCACACACTGCCCTGTCCCAGACCCCTCGCACTCTCCAAAGAGGCAGGCCTGTCCACGGCTTCCATGGAGGGGAACCCCTGGCCACCTCATGCCCATCAGAGCTCACACCCTTGAACCTAGTGTGCTAGGCAGGACCAGGCCCCTGACCCATAACCAGCCGAGCAGCACGCCGGATGGCAACCTGAGGTGGCCCGGAACAGACGTTCTGCCTTAGAGAGGGACAATTCCTGGTGAAACAAAACTGCTTGACTTCCAGCAGAGTGAACAAATGATTTCTCCACAAAATATATATGGCAAAATAGCAGTCAAGTTAACAGTTGTCTAAATTGATACATGAGGTGTGATTGAAACCTATGGTGTGGGCCTGGCAGGATGGCTCAGTGGTCTAAAGCCCCTGCTTGGGAAAGCTTGGGCGGCTTCAGGGACCACGGTTCGATCCCCAGTACCACATGCTGCACCAGCCCTGCCCTTGGGGTGGGCTGAGCCAGCCGTAAAAATGAGTGAATAAACAAATAAAGGTTCTGAAACAAGAAAAAACAAACGAACAAGTAAATAAATAAATAAAAGAAACCTATGGTGAATAGTTAAGTTAAAAAGAATTATTACAAGGGCCAGTGAGATAGCTCAGTGGACTGAGCGCCGCCTTTGACAAGTGCAGGGATCGGGGTCTGATCCCCAGTGCCTCATCCTGCATCAGCCTGTCCCTGGGTTGTGCTGAGCTGGCAAATGAGTCCAGGCATGGTGGTATGTGCCTGGAATCCCAGTGCTGGGGAGGCTGAAAACAGGAAAATCATTACAAGTCCAAGCTGCGTAGTGAGACCCTATACTAAATACATAAGATGGAAAAAAGAATTATTACAGCAGAGACACGTTGCCCTCGGTTCCTCTCAAAGTCCTCCCTTGTGCTTCCAACAAGCTTCTCCCATCATTCCTGCTACTTTCCGAGAAAGTTCTGGAACTCTGTTTTCTATTAGTGTCTTTAGTTGCACTATCATGGCTGCCTGAACCAATTCAAAATGTTTACCTTTCATGGCTATTTTGACTTGGAAAAAGTTGAAAAGAGAGCCAGAAGTGACATGATGCCAGATCAAAGGCACGGGGTGGAGGAGGTGACACTGTAATGCTCTTACAAGTCTGCCTTTCCTTTGGGTGGCAGCAGCATGGCATTTACCAGGTATCTTTTTAAACCACACTTCATAAAGACCCCAAAGAAAACTTTCAGAACTGCTTCACAAATTGGCAAGAACCATGGGATCGATGTGTTTGAGGTTGTACTTAAAGATGGGATATGAGAGGGATGAATGGCAGTGTATCCTTTACTATAATGACTTGTAGAAATTTCAACACCTACTCATCTATTATGCAAAAGGGCCTGGATTTAGACAAATGCCACTATTGAGGAGATGCGCAGGGAGGAGCCCGGGGGAGCCTGTGCTGCTCCTCAGCCTGAACCCAGCCTCAGGCTTCCTCCAAGGCCCGGCCAAGCTTCACCTTAGGATCCACCCCACCTTCAAGGCCCTAGACAAGAAGTGGTCTGTGGTTTGCCTCAGGCATGCACAGGCTGTTGCCCTGGAGTCCTGATGCTCCTCTGACCAGCTTTCTCATTCAGGCTGCAGATAGCGGATGGCCAGGAGTTGACATTTCCTCTGCTGGAATACATTCCATGGATTGGGACCAACGCTAGGAATCTCAAGTTATTCCAGAATAATCACAGAATGATAAAGTTATATACGGTGTGATTTCAAGGAACGGGGCTCTATTTCTTTAAAAATTGCTAAACCAGTCAGATGGCTATCTTTGCAACTTTCAAAAATCAGTTGTGAAAATCAGGCATTAGCTCTTTGTAAAATACTGTGCTCCCACAGAGCCGGGTGTGGTGGCTTACACTTGCAGTCCTGGCACACAGGAGACTTAGGTAGGCGGATCACTGTGAGTATCACTGGGCTACAAAGGGAGCTCCAGGCCAGCTTGGACTGCAGGATGAAACCCTGTCTCAAAAAAGACAAAGCAAACAAACAAAAGCTATGCTGAAATTGTGGAGTGTCAAGTCATGTAAGAAAAGTTCTTTGCCTTCATGGGGAACTTATTACAAATGCTCACGTAAACATGAGATTTAAGAACGTGAACAAACACACACACACACACACACACACACACACACACACACACAGCAAGCTGCTGCTAAGGGGCACTGCAGCAGACTGTCTTCTCCCCAGATGGCTGGCTCAGTATTCCCAGCCCGCTCGCTGGAGCTCTGCCAGTCCCGGTAGAGATGCAGGCGGGGCTCCTTGCCTCCACGCTGCACTGGATTTTGTGATGATTCCAAGGCAGGTGCTGCAGAAGTGACGCGTATGAATCCCACAGCTCACGGGGTCATGATCAAGGACGCCACGTTATTTCTCTTAGGAATGCGGCCCTTGGAGCACAGAAACTTATCCCGAGGAGATGCAGGCTACCTGGGGAGGCCCCAGTCTCAGCTCCAGTCAGCTGATGCAGAGTCAGCTTGTCAGGCCTCCAAGGGAGACTTCTGCAAACAGATCTTGCTGCTCCTATGGACTTCCCATCTGAAGGGACACAGCAGGCAGGCCTTCCCTACTCCCAGGGCTCAAACTGCAGATTTGTCAGCAGAGTTAGTTGTTTGAAGCCACTGAGTGTTAGGGTGGTTTGTTACCCAGCAACCAATGTTCAGAATTTGTGACAACCAAACACACATTTTCAGTCTTTTTGAAGAACTAAAAGATGAGCCAGGCATGATGGTGCATGCCTGTAATCCCAGCACTCAGGAGGCTGAGGCAGGGGCATCGCTGGAAGTTCAAGGCCAGCCGGGGCTACATAGCAAGACCCTGTGTCATAAAGGTGGGGCAGAGAGGAAGAAGAGGAAGAAAACTAAAGAAGATTGAAAAATATGAGGGCTAGGGAGGCTATAATTACCTCAAGTGAAGGGGAGGGAGGCAAGCATGTCACACAGTCCCTGTGGAGGAGTTTGGAGCACAGAAAGCAGGGAAACGACATGGTCATTTAAAATAATTCCTGAGCTCGGAATGGCGCTCAGCAGTAGAGTGATTGCCTAGCACGCACCAGGCTCCGAGTTAAATCCCCAGGATCACACACACACACACACAAAAAGAAAATGATTCATGAGCTAAGCATGGTGGTGTATGCCTATCATGCCAGCATCTGGGAGGCCGAGGCAGAGGGATCACTGAGTCTGAGATTGACGGCTGGCCTGGAATGCATAGTGAGCCACTGTGTCAAACAAACAAACTCTGGCTGCTGACAGGCTTTCAGAAGCCCCGTCTCCTTTCAAGTCACAGCCCACGACCAGCCAAGAGGACTCACTGGAGGAAAATGCCTGGAGCAGCAACTTAAGGAGAGAACAGGCACTGTTATCAGGTGCAATGAACAACAACTTAATGGTTCAGAAGACACTTGTTTGCAATTAGTCATTTGAAGTGTACTATTTTCTAATATTGTCCTATTTCAGTTTTTAAAACAGCATCTGTTAGATACGTCCAAACGAAGAGGAGAAAACCTCAAACATTTATAGATAACAGAGAGGCTGTTGTTTTCCATAAAAGTACGCATCTTTGAAGAATAGTTGCCGTCCAAATTTTTCAGCAACCATTAAAAGAACAAAGAAGGCTGTTCTTTTAATTCAATCCTCTGAATTGTAATGTGCTTTTCATTTAAACTGCTGCATATTGGGAGCGGGATAATCATGCTGGGAGTTTGACGTAAATTACTGGGTTGATGAAATATAAAGACAAAGATACACTCATGGGGAGAGCCAGTATTTTGGCATTAGAAATGAATCTGAAAAGGGGAAGAATTTCATTCTTTTGAGATGAATGCCCCACAGTGTGACCCCTACATTGTACCAGGCCCTGAAAACTATTTCAGATGTTTCCTAAGAACAGAGAATGTATGTTATTCATGTGAAATGGCCACTTGTCACCAGATTTGTGCCCGCAGAATAACTATTAGTCAACTCTCTATTGCTGTGACAAAATA